>JAADKT020053229.1:0-10588 GCA_011763395.2 Chrysaora chesapeakei
GGATACCATGATTGCCGTGGGAAGACATCTCGGACTAGGGTGGCGGATTTTCAGTACGGTGGGGGGATACCATGATTACCGTGGTGGATATTCAGTACGGTGGGGGATACCATGATGCCTGTGGGGGGATACCATCATTGCCGTGGGAAGACATCTCGGACTACGGTGGCGGATATTCATTACGGTGGGGGTAAAATATGATCTAAATACTCTATCATATATCAACAAAATCATCGTAAATCATAAACCGGAGGCTAAATATTTCTACTTCAGCAACAATCATGAATGCCAAACACATGGATAGATTTTTCCACAAGTGGCATATCAGAATAGATGAGATTCGAACCTGGGCTGCTATATAATATCTCTTTTTCAGACAATTTTTCGATCAACATGAATAAGCCAAAGAACAGTTACTCAACTGAATGATTTAGAATTTTGTTATTATAAATTAAAGTTAAATATTTTGACATTTTGTGTCTATGAAGAAAGAGCTATAAGTTGTACAAAAACGCATAAATTACGCACCCTTCCAACATTAAATCGATATAGATTTGATCAAACTGGATGAGCAGTTTTGAAGCAAGTGTCCTTGACTGTCGGCGACAACTGCCTTTTGCACGTACAGAAGCTTCTGTGTTGTGTTGGTGTTTATATAAGAGCACAGAAACCTCAAGAGAGTGGAGAAAGCTTAATCAGAATTCACTTGTGTTGGAGAATTTCACCTCTTCTTGTTCGTTTCTTATAGATTTATCGAGAATCTCACACAAGGAAGACACAAACTATTTGCTAGCATATCACATATTCTTCTCAACTCTAAGACACATCTCAACGAACTCTGAATCATAAAAACGTGCTCGATACAAGAAGGAAAGCTTTTAGAAAAATGCTAGTAAACATAGTTCTATAAAGAATCAGAAATGACTAATACCAAACAAGGAAATGCAAAGCTAAACATCACGTGATTATAAGCAGCTGCGTGGTTGCGCGGTTGCGATGGAATGCCCCACAACTTGTACGTGCTCTGGAAGTAAAAATTCCAGAAATTCAGGTGTTGTGATGCTTGTTTTCTTTTGATAGTGTCTGATTCAGTAGTGTATTTTTTGCCACAGAAAGTGCAAAAAAACGTGTAGTGGCATAGCCGACGTTGGTTACCTCTAGGGCGTGCCACTAAGGGCCCCCGCTGATTAGGGATCCAAAGGGGGCCCCCAACCTTTGAATTAAGTTGTAATGAAGTCATCGTTTTAAGAAACTGCTTGTAAGACCTAAAAGTTGTAACAATATGAAATTGAAAAGTTTCAAACAGTCTTTTGTACAGGTATGTTTTTAGGTACGTACTGTAGTTACATATTTTTTTGTTCATTTGCTGAACAAGGAGGAACATATGGCCTTCTTAACGATTTGAAGGAGTGTAATCTGACAAACGAAAAGTAACGAAAATACAAGTGTCCAAAAAGCTTCTATAGGCTACATATTTTCAGTTCCCTAGTCCCTTTAATTAGACGGAGGAACAAGTGGCCCCAGTCTCTTTCTTCACTAAGGACCTCCGCTACGCTACTGAACGTGGCATTTTTTTCTTTCACGCCTCCCCCAGAAAAAATGTTATTCAAAGCTCCTCCCTCAAAGGCAGAGAGATCAAATTTTAACCCCTGTATTTTGCAACATGCATTCTATGTCATTAAATGTTTTTTTTTGAAGGTTATGACATTAGCTCTCCTTTGCTGATCAGCTGTTCATTCCTGTTTGTATTTAAACAATTATTCTAGTACATTTTGTCTTACCCTGGGTTCCAGAGCCGTAGCCGCTGAGCAGGGGGACGAGGAGGGAGATCAATGATATGGAAGGATCAAGAGGGATCATTCCATATCGAAATTCCACTGTTGTAAATACTGGTCCTTAAACCTGCCTTTTACAATTTCTAACAGCTTGTTAGCATTTTGAAACGCATGTGTATTCCATATACAAGAAAAACCCGAGCTATCCAGTATACAGTATACTTTTAACGATTCTAATCCAATTTATGTTCATATTTCTACTGACAATATTATACATGACAAACGACAATTTTGTTTGTTTTCCCGTTAGTATTTTTGTCCACAAGCTAAGCATTCTTAATTTAATTGTAATAGAGACTGGAGTACGACCTACTGTAATTCGCCAATAATCAGGATCAGGATGTTTGCTTGTGTTTAGATCGGCATCGTAATAAACGTCAAACTCATTGAATTGTCTATGAGATACCCAAGCTCTTCGACTCTGATATGCATTTTGAGAAAATTGAATTGCCCCTTGCCGTAACTGAGTAACTGTGAATTTCATAACTCCATAAACGCATAGGCAAAAGCCATCATTTTATGTAACGTACGCTGTCGATTTTGTTCTAATAAATAAGCACAGATCAAAACACTAAAAATTCTTCGTCAGACATTTCGCTTTTTTTCAATTGATACACATACAGCAATGAACGAATGAACGATAGAAAAAATCAGAACTTATATATAAGAACGATCAGACACACACGAGGACATTGTTAATCCGCGCTGACAGAAATAAGAAAATAAGGGATGCAATCTACATGGGTCGGCCCTTTGATCCTTACTTGTGAAAAAAGTAAGGAAAAATTCCTAAAACCTTATCGATATGTGCTTACTTATGCGAGGGGCCTACTACACCCTCTCATGTGTACCCCTCGCATGGGTATTAGGCCAAGGTGCGATCCCAATGACTGCCAAAACAAAATAAATACTTGTGTCTTTTCTATTTGTCTATAAATCCTGCAAATAAATCGTTGATAAGCGAGCTGCACTACGTTAATCGCAGCATTTAAGCACGGCGTTAATGTGGTTTAACGGAGAAAGCGGAGCCTCGTTTTCACCATTCAGCCTCTATCCTATACCCCTTCAGATTGCACGCCTTCCACGGCATGTCGATTACTGCCCTCGTTGAAATAAGTTAGGATTTAATAAGTAAAAGTTACTAGCTAACTATAAACCATGCCACATAGCTGTGTGGCCTACCGCCAAGATGCAACCCCAAGACTGTTACTAGTAACGAGTTCTTAGATTATAAATGCTTCTTTTGGTACCAAATGAGCTGTCCGTTCGGCTTGTGGTGCTAACTCAAAAAACCGGGCCATTTCTAAGCGAGACAAGGCATCTGCGATACTGTTATCTATTCCTGGTATGTGCTTGATGCAATAGGAAATTGTGCGTTTTGATAAAAATAAAATTTATCTGATTCCCGGAGATGATAGGTTGTCATGAACGTCATAAAATGAAATGAAAAAGCAATGGAAAAAGCAACGAATTATGCTATTTTCGCCTTCGTTTGGTTGCAAGCCAGAGACGGAAAACGGGTGCATAACCCACGAAATGTATCAAATTGAATTTATCGAAGATTTGCATTACTGTTTTGAAATCAACCATTTAGTAAGCGTTAATAATTCAATATGAAACCAATTCTTAAGCGGCCTAAACGTCGTCCCTGACACCACTGTTAGGCCGAAGCGTCCATGGTTTCTTGCTACCATCGCAAAGTAAACAAAACGTGTACTTATTTTCAAAGTTCAAGGAATAGAAATACAAATGTTTTATGTGTAATTCATTTCTTCATTATCAGCAGAAAGGATTATAAAGCATTTTTACAAGTAACGTTTACAAGCATAATTTCGAATTCTAAACAACGAGAAACAGTTAGAATTGTAAATTATGTCAAATTGAAGTTTGCAATACATTCATGTTCATCCATATATTTTCTAAAAAAAGAAATAAAAGAATTTAATATTCGTGCCAGGGAAAGCAAAGCAAAAGCGGCAGGCTAAAGGCATAAAATGTCCCTCAGCGCTATCCTCAGCGCTGTTGGGTCAGTGTGCAAGCCAAAGCCCCAAACTACCTTTCGCTTTTGGGGGCTGACGACAAAGAAACAATGACAATTTATTAAATCATGACAATGACAATATTCGACTTAAAAAAAAAAACATTTTGCTTTTATTGGGGGTGGCGGTACTCCCTAATGTAGGCTGACAGGTATGTGCCCATCATATGGGTGGTTTTCTGGGTTATCTGCTTATTCAGGGGGATGTGCTTAATCAAAGGGAGTCTGACAAATCGAATAATTTCAGCCTTTGAGAACGAGATAAATAGAAAATAAATATGAATAATTCGTTTGAACTTTAAGTTTTATTCTTTTATTGCTATTAATTTGTAAGAAACTTTTTTAGTGTAAATTGAAACATAGTTGAAACAATACAAAACTTATAATACACAAAAGAGGAAAAATTTTAGTATTTTATTACCTTCAGATTCTTGACTCTATTCTTAAATTCTCGCGAATCGGCGAAAATTTTGATGTGTGTAGAAAAGGATCTGCCCTCCTTACACTTGCTCACATGATGGTTAAATCCAGTCATGTCAGGAAAACGTCCAAGAATATAACGATACAAGAGAATCGTCCTTCTTCTGCAAGTAACAACCTATATTGGAAATTTAAATTTCATTTTCTAAGAACTTTTTTATTTACAGTAGGTACAGATCGTGCACCGAATAGACGTTGTGAGAGGGACATGCGCTGATAATTTGAAGAAACGACCCATTTTGCTTCTCTTCAACTTGTAGCAACTACGGATAGCCTTGTAATGCAAATTTACTGCGGGATGGCTTGCAGTTCCCTGAAGGCTTCTAATAGCACTTGCTTGGCGGTGGCCCGTGGGGGTTTAATACTGCAGACTGTTCGCGTCTCAAAGGCGCATGCGTTATTTTCAGTGACTAATAGATGCTACCAGAACTATTTAGGAAAGTGTATACAAAGTATAGTAAAATATCAATTTCGTGGAATTTTCAAAGAAACCTTTCTACCAACGTACTTGAGTGGGGTTCGCCTCCGAGTATCATCCGGGGGATACTTGACATACTTTCGGATAGGGGTACGATACCCCTTTTGGGCGGCATGTTCCCAGTACCCAAAATATATTAAGCACCCTACCCCTCGATTTCAGCCTGCCAGTTTCGTATTTTTGAAGCGATTTTTGACAAACATATGACCCCTACTTCTCCCAAATGCATGTTTAAACCTAATCCTACAGGGGGGTGGAATCAACCCCCCTCAAGCTTTTCTTGAAACTGTTTTGTTGTGTGATGGATGTAAGCTTCTAAACCAGGCTTACTTTAAGCCTATATGTATAAGCTACAATGTGATACAAAAAAATTCCCAAAATAATAACAATGGGTCACGTAACATTGCCTTATATGGAAAGCAGTGATGACAAACGACATATAAATGCCTATTTTTACCAGTAAAATCTTATCAGAATTGACCGAGTCTTTGCAAGGGAAGAGAAAATAGTTACTAGCAACAAAATGTAAAGAAATTTCTGGATTCCTATTGATATTAAGGAAGGTCGATTTTTGACCAACGTTGATAGCATGTTTTAATTATGATGTCACAATGACGTCATAATAGAAGTGGGAGACACCCAATTTACCAACATTACTCCTATTACATTGGCCAATGCCTGTGCCAAGTTTGATTGCTCTAGCTCTACTGGACAACAATTTATGGAGGGGGGCTGGAAACCACCCCCAGCTGTGTTATATCAAAAAGCCGGTAGGATTAGGGTTTAAATGCGTTTCTCCGGACAAGGGCTTCACGCTGGTGAATTTCGCTTGTGCGTATCTCAAACAGTTTCGGAGATAGCAAAAACGTGTGACCCAAATTCCAGCCTTGTGTTTCTTATAAAGGTTGTTCTTATATAAAAACCGTGTAGAGTGGCATAATAACAGAAGTAATGACCTTTCGCTCTTGACTGCGGTCGATGTCTCTATAAAGAGATTCGAACGTAGTTCCTGAACGACATTGCTTCACGAATTTGTCAAATCCAGCCTTGTCCGGATTACGGTGTAGTAAGCCAAGATAGAGACCAGCAACTTTTCTCTGACAATCATCAACTGAAATAGATACGAGAGAATTATATATACAGTACAAGAGAAAGTTAAAATAATTTTATTGGTAAGATGCGGAAGCACGGGAAATGCAACCAATTCGGTATAAAGTACTGCATGGTGATTTCTAGTACAACAATAATTCAAGATACAAACATGCATGAGCAGCTGCACAGCAGATAGCAAGAGCTAATGCCAAGATTGTGAGGGTCTTCATATTTCCTGAAAATCAAAAATGTAATGTATAATTTTGCTATAAGAAACCGGCTTATAAGAAACCTAGATCTAGTCATCTAGACACTCATAAAATTTAAAAAACTGATATAACTACATCACAAAAATTAACCCTTTACTGTCCGATTTTCGAAATACAGGTCATAGCGGTACCCGAACGTAGATATGGGTAAGCTGCAAACAAAATAGGTGAAAAAATTCGCCTCGGGTCTTGTGCGATTTTTAAGAAATCTATTTCCCTTCATCCTATCTCACCTTGCCGTCGTGCGCTACACGTTTTTTTCATAAGAAACCTGGCTCGAAGCCTGGTACTAAAAGTTTTCGTAATTTTTGGCCCAATTTTAGTTCTCAAAGTTTCTTGACAGTTTCTAAATCTAATGGAAATAGATCGCAGTAAAAACAATAAAAGAACCTTCTGTTTGATAGAGTATTGCCGACGGGTACGAGTAATCGCACGGAATTAGCCACGCTGGTGTGAGAAATCGCACGGAAATGCTTGAGCACTAATAACTAACGCATTTTTTTTAATAAGGAAGTGCTTTATAAGGAAGGTAGTACTCGGATAGGCAAAAACTTAAGGAATTCCAGTACTGGATCAGAGACTGTTATGGAATCTAACTTTATTAAAAGTGACAAAGTCTTATGAAGCTGATCATTTACATGTATAAAACGAGCAAGCAACACTCTTATTGTCAATGGTTTCATTAGTATTCATTTCCATTCGTCTTCTGACACCTTTATGTCCCTTTTTTCCCTTGTCCCTAGGTTTATTCTTAAGAAACAAGTATAAAAGTTAAGGAATCGCTAAGGAATTTTCAGTACTCAAATTTGGTTGTCAGTTAAGGAATTTTCAGTACTGGGCCTGACCCGAACTTCCTTATAAAAAAAATTGCGTGTAACTCCACAAATGTGAAATCAGTGTTTTGGAAAACTGACACGAAAATTTCTAAGTTTCTATTTCCTTCCTCCTATTTCTAAAAGATTTTAACTTTCTGGGTTTCTGGTACTAGGTTTCTTATAAACCGGTTTCTCGTGTGGTAGCAAGAAAAACGTGTATGGTAGCAAGAAAAACTTCACCAAATAGAGTACGGATATGTGTACATATATATAAAATTTATTACGACAACTATATACAAGTATATATGAAGTTGTCGAAGCAAATTGACAACTCACCCTTTTATGACTTGATAACTCTCTCAGATCTCGTAGCTGTTATTCCTGATGTTTATAGCGCAAAGCGCAGCAACAAATTCCAGAATTAATGAAATGTTTAGTTCTACCAGCCTTTAAGAGTACGCAGTGGAAACTATTGCCAACTCCCAATTTGGCATAAACAACCTCATTACCATAGTAGGTGCATTAGTAATAGTCAATCAGGCCTGTAAGGACATAAATATGAAACAATCGTGCCAATTGCGATACCAGCATGAAAACCGGTCTACAAAGGCAGTTTCGTGCGCTGAAAAAGATAGGATGCAGATCCCAAGCGAGAAATGTCCCTTAATGCTATTTTTAGAATGGGGTACTTTTACCCCCTAACAATGATATTGTTGTAACTTTGTGGCAAAGAGTGATACTGCAATGACACTTGGTCTACTTTGGTAGTTTGATGCGCTGAAAAAGATAGGAGGTAGACTCGAAATGAAACATGCCCCTTTGTGCTATTTTTAGAATGGGGTACTTTTACCCCCTAACAATGTAACTTTGTTGCTAACAGTGATACTGCAATGAAACTCGGTCTACTTTGGTAGTTAGATGGAAAAAGATAGGATGCAGATCCAAAATGAGCAGTGCCTCTTTGTGCTATTTTTAGAATGGGGTACTTTGAGCCCCTAACAATGATATTGTTGTAACTTTGTTGCAAACAGTGATACTGCAATGAAACTCGGTCTACTTTGGTAGTTAGATGGAAAAAGATAGGATGTAGACCCGAAATGAAACATGCCCCTTTGTGCTATTTTTAGAATGGGATACTTTGACCCTCCTAACAATAATATTGTTATAACTTTGTTGCAAACAGTGATACTGCATGAAACTTAGTCTACTTTTGTTGTTTGATACGCTGAGAAAGATAACTGGCCTCATCTGAAAGGACCTTGTCCAGCTCAAGGTAAACAGTGCCACATGTATGGAAAATTTAATTATTTGTCAAACTTGTTGTAAACGTAAAGCAAATAAACGCAGAAGAGTGTATTATCTGATTCCTGAATCTGAAGAATATCTTACTCGTTTTATAATTTATAAGAAACTGCTTTATAAGAAACCCACTAGTAAGATTTCTGGCAAATTACAATAGATTCTTTTGTTCGTTTGTTTCTTAAAAAAATAGAAAACAATAGATTATTTAAGAAACTTTGACTAGTGAGGCTTTAGCTAGGTTTCTTACATAAAAAAGCGTGGTAATGTAGTTGAAGGTAATAAATCAGAAACAAAAAGTCAGAAAGAAAATGTGTCGATATAAGGTGTTGTCCTAGAAACTACTTTGGACACGGGAAGTACGCTTGATATAAAATAGAAAATAGATGAACCGATGAGCCTGCATTTAACAAAATAAAGAAATTTTGTCCTTTAACATCAAAACAGTGTCCTACAGCAGTACACAACCATTACCTCTGATTGGTAAATTTGTTTCTGAAGTCGAGTACGACAAGAACATTTCCTTGACCAGACCACCATTTTATGTCACGAAAGGTGCGTCAGGATGCTTGATGTGAGGGAAAAAAGCTGAAGAATTGGGTTTGATAGCTTTGCATGTAAACGAGGTTAAAACTAATTCTACAACTCTTAAAAACTGTAGCAGCGAAATCGAACGTCAACGCAAGAAATCAAATGCCAAAAACTAACTGTATCATTAACAGTAATGATACAAATATTAATGCGATTTTGAATAATCATCAAGATGTATTTTCGGGAAATGGAAAATTGGAAGATCATTTGGAGCATACCAGAAAAGCGGGACCAGGGACCTTGAGTGGGACCCAGCGAGGCCCAGGACCCTAGGTGGATCCTTTGAGGCGGGACCCTGGACCGTTAGTGGGACCTCTATTGAGGCAACCGACTTTGTCAATTTCATAACGTTTCATAACATTCCAGAAGTAAATACTTTATGTAATCAAGACCATACTAAACAAGACTGAACATAACCCCAAATTGCAATTAGTGAAACGAGCAATTAAAACAAACTAGTGGAAGGAATCCAAAATAACTCACTTTTCATCAACATCAAGATTTATCAAGATGTATTTTCGGAAAATGGAAAATTGAGAGATCATTTGGTCCAATTAGATATTGATAAAACTGCAAAACATTTATTCAACGCCAGCATCGAATTCTATTTCATATAAGAAAGCAAGTCAACAAAGAATGAGATAATTTATTTGAAGAGGACATAACAGAATCCGATTCAGAGGACGAGGGAATGCCCTGGGTATCACCCATGGTATCACCTATTGAATCTTGAATCTTTTAACGCCCGCTTTACTATTCCCTGTAAACACTGTCTCCAAACTGGAGACTGCAAGCCTTTTTTGTTTTTACAATGCTTCGTTGGCCACTTTTTATCTCTCATAAATTTTTGATTTTGATTTATAAAACAAACTGTACAGAAACACCCGCCGCTGTACGAAAACTCCCACATCAAATACTGCTAACAAAAAACGATTTTGCAAGTCCCTGAAAAAGTTTTCTGTCTTGAAAATCTATACTTTAACACAAAAAGGATTGTTCTTAAATAATATAATGATATCTTTGTACATTGAAAAACAGATTGCAAAGTATAGGCCTAAAAAGCTTAACTGTGCGATTACTCCCACCTCTGTTGTCTGCTGTCTTGTCTTGTAACTTCGAGCGATAACAGTAAACTTAAAAGGAAGGTTAGCAAGAGAAATTGTTGCCCTCGATTATCCGAATTTTTGGCTTATCCGAACGACCCTCCGTAAAACTGAGTTCAACCTGTTCGGATAATCGAGAATGTACTGCATTTCTCTATATCAAAAATAACACTGATTGCTCTTCGTTGCAAAGTTGCTGACACTCTCCGCCATTGAAGAACCATAACGAATAAGTGAATCTGGAACTGGACTGTAGCCAAAAAATTAATAATTAGCAAAAAACAGGTGGTGGCATTAACCCCCATTAAAGCCGTGCTCTAATCGGCATTTACCGTGCTGTCACCTGCAATGTTCAAACATGATTTGGATGCAAAGAATACCCATAGAATATTACGCTGGAAACCTGATTCAACTCAAAATCTGATGAAGTTTGGTAAAATTTGTGGAGGGGCCGTACCTTTATCAACCAAACAGAAAATTCTAAGAAACAAATATGCAATTTCATTATTTGTTATTGAAATACATTTTATGTCTAACAGGTAATAAAAGAATTACATAGATAAGATATTTATATATTCATATTTATCA
>JAADKT020053340.1:0-18528 GCA_011763395.2 Chrysaora chesapeakei
GAAGAACCCCACTGCTGGAGATCTGTAGGGCATCCAGGATAGCTCGACAACACGTGATTGATTTGTGCATTGTCAACAAGCAAGTTCATTGGCTGATATTCTTTCGGTAAAGTAGTTGATTGGCTGATGCTGTGTAATGGCTTCAATATCTCCAGAGCCTGTAAATGCTCGTAGGCTTTCATGGCGACAGGTTTCTCGAACTTCTGCACAGTTGTACTGCGTTTGAATACGAAACTCTGGTATTCTAAATGGAAAAAATGATATCATTAATTAAAACTTATTCTTTGAATGACAAATTGCTTATAATAATCTCTAAAGCATTTTCTAAAAAATAATAACTCTCAGCGTCAACTATGTGGAGTGAGTGGCCAAGCGGTTGTCAGTTTTTCCGTTAAGTAACTGAAGTTAAGCTTGGTCATGTCAAGTCTTGGTCTGGATGGGTGACTATCCTGATGGATGACTAGATAACTCATTCCGCCGTCCTTAGGAAGGGACGTTAAAATAGGGGCCTATGCCTGCATGCAACATGCAAAGAAGGCCTAAATTAGCTAAAAAAAAACATAACAGCTTACTCAAAATACAGCAAAAAAGAGAAAAAAGTACTGTTCGGTTCTGCTTAGACAGATATTTCTAGCTTAGAAGTTCAGAACTGTTTAGCCAGGCTTATGTCGACCCACAAACCGTTAGAACTAACGCCATCGCGCCTCCAGGCCTACTACAACTGACGGGGATCAGTTGTTAACTTAGCGTAGAAGTAGAGCATGCCCAACTTTCTGGAGCTGTGCACCAACTAGTTGCGGTCAAGGAGGAAGTGGTTGCCAACTAGATGTCAGAGTCCTCATGTCGACAGGTCAGTTGTGATCAATAAGTTCCAAAAAATCGCCGATTAGCAGAAGGCAGATAGTTATGACAGGGCGCAATATCGTCACAAGCCTGGTTTGAGGTGCAGCATTTATCGTTATTGTCATATTAAATTCAATAGACGTCTTTAAATTGAATACAAGCAAATGGTGCGACACAAGTGATTTGAGTCACACATGGAACAAGAACTGAAACTTGGGGGCTCTCTGGTTGAAATTAACGACAACAGTTCTTCAGAAAAAAATTATAAGAAATTTGAATACCGATTCTAACCTTTAAATATCATATCAAAATTGAATGGTTCTCCATTTCGTCTTTCCAGAACATGCTTCATGGCCACAATTAAGCAAAGTTCCAAAACCGATAGCCCTAGAACGCAAAATATTGTATTTTTCATAAGAACTATTAAGCTGTTATTATAAAGTTATATTGAATTATAAAGGTCGGTTACAGTCGATGACTCCGTGTGATAGCCTAGCTTTCAATTGGTATCTGCTGCTCGGAGTTCCACAAGCGATTTCGGTCCCAGGGATCGGTGTGGTCTGCTGTGGACTGACCTACTAATTAAACTTCGAAACTTTTCTGCATAACTACGAATGTAACAAAAGGCGCAAGTCAATCCAACAAAAGCAGAAAGAAGAAAAACAGATTATTGATTACCAAATATTGCCAGTATTTCCAGGATTCTGTTCAATGAATTGTTCAATGCTCAGTCAATCTTCTAAGGAGTTTTACAACTCTATTACCCCATGAGGTCAAGCATTTGTTGTTTCCCTTGGGAGATATTTTTCGAACAGCATTTATAAACATTAAGCGCTTCTGAATTTGTGTTGCATTGCTGGGGTACCAATTTTGCACCTTGGTGAGAAGAGGCACATTTGTATTAACAATTTTCCCAAGGTTGTTTTTTTGCCATCATGGTGGAAAGACCGTGGCTCGAACCCACAACATCTTCGTTGTGAGCCCTGTACGCTTACAACTACGCCACAAAGACAAGACAATAAAGAGGTTGTTGGTGATCGGATTGAAACGTGAATTTTTCAGTGCACTTTCAAAATGCATGTTTTTTGACCCGTTTTGAAATAAGTTGATTGGTATCCGTTAAAAACGTCGAGTATTAATACACAGAGATACAGACCTTTGAGCATAAGAATCTTTCCATCAATTTCTTCGTTTTTAAACACTGCTGTAATAATGTCTTTTGTGACAACAGGCGACTTCATTGTCACCTTGCAGACAATCTGTGCCTAGGAAAAGGAGCAACGATAACAAGCTGCAAGCAGGTATCGTGCATTCTCGATTAAGCGAGCCTCAAGTAACCATAAGAATCTTGAAAGTGTAAATTTTCGTATTCAAACAAATAAGCGAGTTTATCCGAACAACTTCGGCCTTCATAATGACATTAGATTAGAAAGGTCTGAATTCAGGCTGTGTTATGCAGCACCACGGCGATAATACTTTTGCAGTTGCTGGAGTTAGCAGCTCCAAAGCGCGACCACTAGCTAAGCAGTCATTCGTTTAATTTACCGTCTTAACTTATTAGCTACAGCGAAGTTAAATTTGACCCTAAATATTCGTTGAAGAAACTACTGTTTTCATTGTCTTTCGAGCTCTATCTTAACTTTTGCAATAACATGGGGACAGTGTTGTCTATCTTCAGCAAAAAATTGTAAAACTTGACATCCAAGATCAACCGGTATTTCGGCATATCCGAACGGAAATTAAACGAACCGTGGATGTACTGTATAGGATAAAGACTTAGTAATAACCAATCTGACTATTAATGATGGTTTTGAACTTACGAGGAGCAACGCCAGAGACCTGATATCTTTAGTTTTGTTAAAATGTTTTCGTATCAGCTCTCTAGTTACTTTTTCATCGGTTGAAACCTACACAAAATGAAACAACAGGTGAATGTTTAAGATCTACACATTAACTACCGTCAGTTTTTCATTGTCAAAACATCGATAAAAGAGCTCCGCTAGAAAATGAGGAGTAGACAATTTTTAGGCCAGAAGTCAGACCAGCAGTTTTGTTCTAGCTCAGTTCCCAGCTCAAACTCAAAGTGTCTAAAGGAGCATAAAAAATCAATGTCCATGCCTCGTTCTACATAACTGGTGGGTTAATTTTGCATAAAGCAACTATTTATGAGCTTATAAACACCAAACTGACTTAAACGTTGGCAACTTTCGACAGATGTTCTTTCTTAACACGCATGGTACTTTCATATGCTCCACTTCACAAGAAGCTTCCAATGGTTGACCAATCAGAAATGTAACAAAACCTAAAATGATGGTTTTGTGCGAACCATCCTTGAGTTATATCTGTAATATAGTATTGAATTGAATTGCATCCAAATATTATTATGATGATTACTATTGATGTAATCTGTGTCTTGTGATTATTTGTATTATGACGTAATACTCAGGTATGGGTATCATGTGCTTGCATGATCCTTGTAATGTCTCGCCATTCGAATATGATTTGTAATGCTTATTAACTTTGAATTGTCATAGAATATTTTAGTTTTGCATTACAGTACAGTAGGTTTATGTCTTTACCCTTCGTCTCTTTCTGCTAAACTGCGTCTCGTATACTTTACATATCTTCAAGGAAGAGATATCAAACTAATATGTCTTGCAAACCTCGACACTATAATTCCATCTCTCTTTAAAATCATCGTCTTCGTATTCTGGAGGTAGCTTTAACATTTCACTGAAGTAGAAAAACAATCTGAATTTAGCGATCGTCATTGTCGCTATTTTTAAAGCAAAAAAAGTTGGATAATATGCAATTCTCACATGACATCAGTGTAGACTAACTAGCTTAGTCCTTTAGTCCCAGTCCCAGTTATCGCTCATCAGACCGAGACTAAGACCAAACCGAGTTCACTCAAATTGAGTATCCAGCAGTTGAACTAAATAGCGATAACTACGACTCAGGTAATGCATCTAGCATCAGTGTACCGTATCTGAATTTTCTTGACTGTTACCAGCAGTGTCAATAGACATTTTCAAAGAGATCTGGGTCGGGCGCGACATTTTTCTGGAAAATGGTAGCCGTATCGAGTAAGTGAATCCTCTCCACGGACAAAGACCGGAATTGCGGTCGTTCCAGGAGAGATATTGCAGCAAATTTTTCTTCAAATTCAAATTTAATGGGAGTTGAAGTGAAAGAAAGGATTCAAGTCCCAGTTTAACTTGTCTAGGATCAATTTAATTGAGTATTTTCCGTTTTGTTAGTTAATTGCATCTTGTTTCCTGAGTTTTTGCAGACATTTTAAACATTGCTGTCTCAGATTCCCTTTTCTGTCTTCTTCTTCTATTATTCGTGAATTTGAAGTAAAATCTGCTGCACTCCTCTGAAGCGACTGCAATTCCGGTCTTTGTCCGTGGAGAGGATTCCCTTACTCGATACGGCTACCATTTTCCAGAAAAATGTCGCGCCAGACCCAGATCTCTTTGAAAAGGTCTATTGAGGGAAGAAAGACGACAAGCATTTGAAAAGCTCCAGCAAACGTTCATGTTGGGCGAAATGTTGCAGCGTTTGGCCAACTTGTTTGGAGATGTTTGGACACCTTGTTGGAAGATGTTGGCTGAAGTTTGATTAGGGTCAAAAATGAACCCAACATTTGAGAACATTGTCTTCGTTTGGCCACCGGTACACAAATGTTGGCTTCCGACATTATATATGGCACTCGTTTTTAGCGCTGACAAACTAAGCAAAACATCATTCTCATTCTTTAACAGGCTAACCTGAAACAAATTAATAATTTTTCGGCATACCTACAATGCCTGCCAGAATACTTGGAACGCCAGATTGAATTTCCTACTCAACCCAACATCTCCCCTTCCCCCTCTGCAAACAATGTTGGTTTCAGGAATGATAAAACTTTTCAGGTACACATGAACATTGAAATCACGTAGCAGCACCCTTCAACATGACAAAGCAACATTGTTTTCAGGGGGAGGGGGGATTGAGTCCGTGAATTGTGCTTAGAATTGTAAATACTCTTTCATGGGAAAAAGGCTGGAAATATGATGGGTGTTTCAACATATTCTGGCAGGCATTGTAGAAAGTTCATAGTCCGATGCTCTTCAATCGCAACTAGCATTTTGATAAAAATGTTGGCTGAAATGTTGGCTACTTTTAGCTATGCCTGCCCCAACACCAGCAAGCATGCAACAAGAGGTTCGGAAAATGTTGGGTGAAGTGAAATGTTGCCTTCGTTTGGCCGAGGCCTAAGGTAAAAAAAAAAAAAAACAAAACATAGTCTCACCGTAACATGTGAAGATACTCTTCGAATTCTAAAGAGCTGAACGTCAAAATACTTCGGTGAGAATAGCGTGATTTCACTCTCTTTTCTAATAATTCTACAATGTCCTGAAGAAAAAGATGGATCAAAATTAGTGTAGTAAGTGTAGAAGTCAAATTTGTCTTTTTATTTTGCTTTGCTTTACACGAACGGGACAACATAGGACAAAATGCAAATATAGTTTTTCGTAAATTACATGAATAGTGGAATTTTAAAAAAATATGAATTTAAACTCAAGTCTATTTTCTCCTCAGCATTCAATTCAACGGTTGGTTTTTGATTGGTTAATATGAGAAATGTAAACAAACGCCCTGGTTGGCCCTCTCAAAACTTTCCCCCGCTCGACTCCCACGTTTTAAATTGACTGTTTTCCGAGGGGATTTACGCACCCCAAGTACTACCCCCTTAATGTCAGGCACTCAGCTGCTAAGGGCTTGTTAGACGTTCATGTACTTTAAGACAGACAACTCGCAGGGCATTTTTTAGCAGTGTAACTACACTTTTTTTTTAATAAGCAACCGCTCAATAAGCAGGTAGGGCTGAACTGACCTTAACATTAAGCAACTTGAGGGCTTAATTGAATTACTGTAAGCAACTAAGAAGTCAAACAACCAAGCTTATTCTCTTTCTTGTGTTAGGAAATTGTTCCTCGTTCTTATGTTTTGCATGTTGAAGTTCGTTAGCTAACGTTTTTCCACTTACTGTCTCCCAAAAGTCATGTTGTAGGCCTAACACATGACGATTTTGACCCGCGAAGTCAGGGGTGGTTAGTAGGTACAAAAATGTTAAGCAACGCTTAAGCAACTTTGAGGGCTGAAATGTCTAAAATTTTAAGCAACATTGAGGGCTGAACGAAAGTCAAGTTGCTTATTAAAAAAAGTGTACTTGGTAAAGTTCGCCAGTAGGCCCGGCTGTCTTTAATTAGCTACACTACGTACTTAAGACATTTTATTTCTTAAGTGCGCTATAGGTAAATATTAGTTCGTACAAGTTTCAAAGTATTTAGATCAAAGTTTTTGGTTTATTTTTGTGCATCCGCTCTTTTGTACCCTTATTTCTGCAGTATTAGTAATGATACTGTTTTGTTTGAGCTTCGTACAAGAAAAAATTTCTCATTTTGATCAACTGTAACAATTTTAAAACAATGTCATTTACCGCAGCGGAGACCCGACCGTTTCCATCGGTTATTACTCTTTTCGGCCCTTTTTTGAAATTTTCCCCAGTAGTGAATTTTTTTAGAAAATGCCCTGGAACACTGCCCCCGGATCCCTTACCGACAGCCTTCGATAAACCGGCCGATGATTTTTTTCAAACAGAACACTGTATTCTCTCTACACGAAAAGAAATTTCGTTTCATCCATTTCATAATTACTCAATAGAGACTGGCATTCGTAAGTTGAAAAGTCTAGATTCAATTCAGGATTATTCTGTAAACAGAGAAAATTCCGAAAATTCAATTTTGTCTAATATCATTTTGTTCCAAGATTAAACACGTCCCATTAAGAGTAACAGCCCTAAATTCCAACTGAAGTGAATTTTTGTTATTCCAAACAAAACGAGTGAATCCGACTGTTAACCTTTTAAATCCTTTTAGTAATATTTCAAACAAAAAGTTGCAAAAGGCAAGCTTATCTTTGTCTCACAAAGAAAAACGTATTTTTCTCTGGGTTATGGTTAATTTATGAGTTTACAGAGAAAAGTTGTAGAACCTTTTGACTCAATAATGTGATTTTATCTACAGTTATGTTCTGGAAAGACAGTGGGTTGCGTGGGTTCGGTTACAACGGGTGCGAGTACACTCATTTTTTTAATAAGATACTGACTATAAGAAACTATATTATCTTTTTCTAAAAAATCAAGAAACTCTTCTATATGAACTAAGAAGTAAAACAAACTATTTTCGCTTTAAATTCAGCTTTCTATTTTCTGGTGTGCATTTGGTAATTTGTATGTAAAAATAATTCCAAAAAACATATTTTGACTGATAAGAACATGATCCTTCATATTAAACCATTATTTCACAAAGTTTCCGAAATTTCAATTTTTATATTAAGAAACTCTGCAAGAAAATTTACTACCTATACCAATTGTGCTCAAAGTTAAGAAACCCTACTATAGGGCATAGTTTGTTATATAAAAATGAGTGTATCCTGAAAAAATTCGCGTGTTTTATTATTTTTTGTGAGGCTCGCTCGATTTTCTTGCAAAGCGGTTGAGTGGCGTTGGATGATATTCTGTAACGGTCTGTTTTATGAGCTAGTGAAGCTATCCCACCATCCAGTCTATGAGAGTTATATAGTAACCCTTGTAATTTCAAAGCTGAGATCACATCGGAAACGATTCATCCAAGTAAAATGTGGTGGTGTTGACGAGGGTGAAATGGTGTATTTGGTACCAGTTGCTAAGATCTCAGGATAACTAACGAGAAATCAACCCTGGCTGTCTGATGCTACCGTGGCTGGGGTTCAAACACTGGCATCACTAACTCCTGACACTACGAGCTAGCAGGATCATAATGTACCACGACGCCACAGCAACTTCACGAGATCCTGCTCTCAGCCAGCCGGCTCTCACCTGAGCGGGAAAAAGGATCAGCTGATCGGTTCTGTTTCAAATGGAAACGATCCCATTTTGATCTGATCTCGTGTAAACGGGGTCAAAATCTTTCCAAAAAAGAACAGCCAGAAAAGGAGAAAGATGGAAGGTGGGATAGAATTCCTGTAATTGTAAACGCCAAATCATTTAGCTTCGTCGTCAAGTCTTCCAGCTTAAAGGCTGGAAGCTTTGTATATATAAACAGGTCCTAAGACCAGACTTTCTTTCTGGAATAGAAGACTATATATAATATACAGATGATACAAATGAGGATATACACGAGTACAGATAGTCGGATAACAGTCCTTACCAGTCTACATGTGACGCCGATGACTGATATTGGTGTTTGACGATTTCTTGATACATCCAGTAGATTATAGATAAGTGACTGATTTTTGTGTTGAGCAAAAAGGTCGAATTCATCTAAGATGACTACCACTGATCTTGTTTCTTTGTCACCTAGAAAATTGACAGTTAACATTTAGATTGTTTTTTTTTTCAAAACGAAAGGCAAGTAGCTCATTATCACGCTAGCTGATATATATGCACAACTGTGGTGGATAAGCACTATTGTGGTGGGTTATTTTGCTTTATGTGGTGGTACTTTTGCATACTGTGATGGATACGCAATACTGTGGTGGGTTATTATGCTTGATGTGGTGGATTATTATTCTTGATGTGGTGGATTTTGTGGATTTTTCTTGCATGATCTATAGATTTTAGCTATGATTTCGTACCCAACAAAGTACACAAAAAAGTACCACCACAGTAGTGCGTATCAACCACAGTATGCAAAAACTTCCACCACATCAAGCATAATGATGCACGACATCAAGAATAATAACCCATCACAGTAGTGCGTATCCACCAGAGTGCACATAAAATAACACCAAATCAAGCATAATAACCCACTACATCTAACATAATAATCCACTAGATCAAGCATAATAACCCACTACAGCAAGCATAATAATCCACCACAGTAATGCGTATCCACGAAAGTACGTATAAAATACCACTACATCAAGCATAATAACCCACTACATCAAGAATAAAAACCTAGGAGGGCGAATCTCGGGAGACAGTCTCGTGTTACACACTAGTGTGTGGAGCGACGAATGGGACATTGAGAAATCTGAAAATTGTGGCTATTTGTGTCTCCTTGGTTACTTACTTAACTTTTGGGCGAATGGGCTTACTTAACCTTTAGTGCTTAAAATGCTTAGGCAATCTGAGAGACAGATAGCTCTAACAAGCAGAGTGTACAAATGAAATTTGTGATATCAACAAAAAATTTCGACAACAATATTAATTATTCCTTTTTCCGAAGCTAAGAATTTTGAAACATGGGGTGAATAGCTATACATGTCGAGGAAGGTCACCTTCCCCCAATTTCAACGTTGTTTCTACAAAAAGTTGATTTGCCCCGACGAAACTGTTCCCTATACAAAATCATGCTTTAAAACACCGACAACATTGAAATTGGGGAGAGGGAGGGGGGCATTTTCTATCAATGGCTTAGAATGCTTATACAAGTCTTTATTGTTAGGATTGCGTTATGGGTTTTTATGATCACGGTTCCTAATAGAAGAATTCGTGTACGGAGAGCGTAAAACAGTAGGGGGTATATACCGAACACTTCGAATATGAATGAAAAGAAATTTCGGAACGGTAGCCAACTTAGAATTAATTATGTCATAAAAACATACCACTGCTGAAGCTATCCAGTATGAACGCAAGATTGTCAGCAAAAGACCCCTGAACAAGAAAATGAAATTTAAAAACTGAAATACGGAGTTTGTAGTTGCAGTTCTGCTTATGGAAAGGAGGGAACACATAAAAAGATACGGAAATCGGGAAGGAATCTTTGAAGGAATGAAAGCTGTAGGCAAGTATCATTTTCATTTATGTACATCTTATGTCGACATAGCGCACATTCAGAACACTTTGCAGACTGCTAACCGGCGATTTTTGAAATAATTTATCGCAGCTGACCCGTCAACGTAAGCGCCCTGGCAACAGGTTAACAACTAATTCCTTTTTGACGGCAGCTAGTCGGCGCACAGTTTCAAAAATCTGGGCACGCTGACGTTCTGCGATTAGTTGACAACTGTTGCCCGTCAGTCGCAGTCTACATGAGCGCTCCAACGACCGCGATCAATAGTATCCTACATATGTTATGACTACGTTGATGACATGTCGACATAAGTTAACAGTTACAACTAGGTGGCGTTAGTTCTATCGTATCGTAGGTGGACATAAGCTATCATTTGCACGCTTTTTTATAAGGAACCTACCTCAAGGCCTAGTTCTTAAAGTTCCTTTTATTTTTGAACCTCTTTTGAGGTAATTGTAGTTCGAAAAGTTCCTTAATAGTTCCTTAATTTTAACTGTACCTACAGTGGTCTTAACAATAAAAGAGAGACACTTGCATGTGAGCCCCATGTGAGCAAAGCTCGAGACTACTCAAGGAAACATTTGATACATGCTTAACGTACAATTTATGTGGTTTTCGATTGCAAATGAATGGAACCGGCTTTATAATTCTTGATTATTCACAGTAATAAAAGCATTCAACATTGAAAAGTTCCTTAATGATTTTCTCTTTAGTAGTATAAGTTCTTTAAATTTTGGGCTTTCTTCATGTAGGTTTCTTATAAAGTGGTTCTTTATAAAAAAAGCGTGTACAACAGGTTGGCGTTAGTTCTATCGTATCGTAGGTCTACATAAGCCTGTCTTTAGGTGCACCTTGCACCCATTTCTGCGTAGGTAAGGAAATTTCAGATAGAAAGTAACATGCCATTCCATATTCATTTCTACTTATGCACATGAAAAATTAACCAGAAAAGGTCTTAAAAGCTACTAAGTATTTTCTTCTAGACAAGCTGATTTTTAGAGAATCGAATAGCAAAAAGATAAGTGCCTTAATTGCAAGTGTGTGCATCAAGCCTCATCAGATAGTCATTATCCACCCACAACTCAGCAAACAGTGGTCTTACGTAGGCTGAACATTAGGATCAACAAAATATTCAAAAGCTGCAGCTGAAGAGAGCAAGATAATGATGTTTTTCATGTGTCCTTTTCAATAATGTATCAGTTTTTAATGATGGTGTTGTGTGCTATTTTAATAATAAATGAAGTTTGGCTTGCTCAGTTCCATTGAGAAAATTGGTTGCAAAAATTTGCAAAGAATTACAAAAAATTGCTTTAGCTGAAGAGTTGTAATTTATCTGTGAAATTTCTCTAAAAACTACAAACTACAGTATTATGAAACAAACCTTATTGAAGGAGTCACTGGGCATGACAGTTTGGGGTTTTTCGACATTTTGAGAGTCCTAGCTAGTAAAGCTAAGTTTTACTGTCCTAGTGATAGTGCTATTGATTTTACGAGCCTTCAAAGTTCCCGATTCTATAAGACATTTGACCATGGAAAGTGACTGGAGGCGAAACTTTTCACCCCAACTGGTCAAAAGCCATTATAAAATCGTGAAATTGGAATGCTCATAAAATAAAAAATGCCAGTGCTAGGATAGTAAAACTTTGCACCTAAATTAAATTTTGGTGCAAATAAATACGAATTCGGTATAAAAAACTCTGTATCTAGGAATTGCAGCCACTCATCGAAAAGGTATGATTTGAACAAGGATGAAAATGCCATTCATAGAAAATAAGACTTACAAAGACTTGGTCACCATCCACATTTTCTAAATCTAGTTGCCTGGCAATTTCTTGCAATGCTGTCTTATCGTCAGTCTGCAAATTTCCTGAAAAAAAACAAAAACATTGTGTGAAAAATAAACTTGCGACTGAAACCAATGGGTAAATCACTGATTAAAATCATCTGTGCATGAATTAATCGTCAGTTACCTAAAGAAACTCAGAAGTACATAACCTAGGTTTCAAAAGTTTGGGACATGTGAATAGCAGAAAGACTACTAAGTTTGTGAGCCCTGCAATTTTCACCTGCCCCTTAAAAGAGACAACCCAGCCCTGGGTTTATAAGCATAAATTTTTCATGATTTTTTCCTTTTAAACAGCAAATTAATGAACAGATAGTCAAATTAGTCACAAATTAATAACAACAGATTAATAATCATGCATTCCTCCTAAGGGAGACTTTGCCATTTATTGTCGGAAAATACAATTGGCTTTGCTAGATCTTCACTAATGCTATTGATTTCTCTGAAAGGTATATGGTCATACACATAATTTTAAATAAGCAACATACATTAGAATATTTTTTATTCATAATGAACCTATCAATTATCCATTATATAAGAAAAGTATTTAATATAATAATATAATTTAATATAATATAAGAAACACAGATCTAGAGACCTTCAGAATTTACAAAATTCTAAGAACTAAATCAAAATGATAGTTAAAAATTCTCAGAAATTCAAATTTGTTTTTATCTATTTAAAACTTATTTTTTCACACTACCACACTACAGTCTTTCGGGTGTAGTAACCAGGGATTCAAAGAAAACTTTTAATACTAAATTAGGGAAAAAATTTAGACACTTTTAGAACTTGTCCCAAACTAAGGATTTCCAAGAATAAATTTCCCTGGGTTTTGCCTAAAAACTCCAACAGACTCTCAAGAAAATGAAACACAATTATTACTCACCATTTAAATAAACCGCAAAGTAGTTTGCAGATGAGGGATCTAGTTCAAGAAGAGCACTTTCTATGAGCTACAAGAGAAATTCTGCAGATAAGGTTATGATATATCAATGAATGTGTAAAAAGATAATGCCTCCTTGCTTGGGTGAGAAACGGGACAGTGGAAAACAATGTTTACCTTACTCTTCCCACTTCCCCTCGGACCGATGACAAGGGCAGAGTTGCTTTCACCAAACTTCAAACATTGCTCAAAGACTTCTTTTAATTGACTGGAAAAATGAGAAATCTGTATCATATATCTAGAAAGAGTTTTCTAACATGAGTCAGTGCACAACAGTTCGCAAATGCATTTCAACGAAAAAGATGAAAATGAAAATTTATTCATCAATGAATTTATTTAAAAATAATTAAATAAATATATAGGTATACATAATATATAAATTGGCAACTTATAATTGTATAATGGTTTTATCAACTGATCAATGGATTGTGCTGTGTTGGGAAAATGACCAGTTTTGAATTTCAACCTTTAAATGCTTCATCAAAAAAGAAGGCCCAGCAGACCAGAGTTTGCAGGGTATGGGAATTTTAACTAGGACTCCGGTGTGCAACACAACAGGAGCCACTTTCTAATTGACAATTGTTGCCTATAACTATTATTCTATTGGAAAACTCTGGTATGCATGCCATCTCTGCTGACAAAAACTGACTATAACTGAGTAGCAGTTAAGTGCCAAAAATTCACCTTCGCTGCCTCTCTAGCCCCCAATCCAGCCAGAATTCCGAAGGAACATTATGTCCATACAGTCTGTTCTTCAGCAGTCTTCTGGCCTTCTTTATGCTTGCCGGGTCAGCAAGGAAGTCAGCATCGAGGCCTAGCGACTTTGTGCTTACTTTAGACGTTCTTCGGTTAGTTCTTTTCATTTAAAATGAAGTGCCTTAGCCACTCTAAGATACAGTACTATCTACACAAGATAAAATACAATTGTGTGACAGTATTTACGGTACTTTTTTTAGTTTAGCTTCAGCATGGTGAAGGAGTTGACAGGCAGCAGTTCGCTCGGTTTTCCAGTTGCACCCTCGCGGCACTCGCGCCAAATTTGTTTCCTGCTTCTCTCTTTCAAGATGAGGTGAAAAAAGTGCGGGAAAATCGAAAACGAGGCTTCATGACAAAAGCGCGCGAACTCTTTTCACAACTTTACGCGAAAAGGAAATAATTCATGTTTCTTGTTTCCAAGTGTGAAATTTTCTTAATGTCGTAAAATTTGCAGAAGACCCGTCTGGTAACTTACTAAGACACCAATTACTTCACCAAAAAAGAGAATTTGCCAATAGCAAGCAGAAAAGTTTTTGTAACTCTGTATCGGTCGTGTGACCGAAGTCGAAGTGAGGAACGGAACACCAAGCCCAAAGTCAATATGGAATGACTAAGAAGCAAAAAGCCAAACGAAATTTTTCTTGAAACTCCTTTACTTCGTAACCTTGGCTATTTGTTCTAAAATTATTACAAGTCATGGATGCTTTCGAAAGAGTAGAAAAGATTGGCGAGGGTACCTACGGAATTGTCTACAAAGCAAAAGAGAAAAGTTCAGGGAGGCTTGTGGCGCTGAAGAAAATCAGGCTTGACTCGTGAGTGACCAACTTTTGGAATTTTAAACCCAACTTTCGACTCCCTCTGTCATTAACTGAAGATGTTTTTTATAATATGACCACCTCATGTCATGTTGGATAAATTTTATTTAAAACTACATCGTTTCTCTACCAACAACACCATTTCATTCATTTTCTATACTAGAATTTTCAAGTCTATATTTCACAATTTTATATATGAAGCAGCCAAACTCTTTCTTTAAATAGGGAGACAGAAGGAGTTCCGAGCACAGCTATAAGAGAAATTGCACTTCTTAAAGAAATTGGACACCCAAATGTTGTCAGGTATAGACAAGATTCATTTTTGGATTCCAAATTTCCTCAAGTTTGTAAAAGTCTTTGTTTGAATGTTGAATATATATTGTTTTTGTTTTTTAGATTGTTGGATGTTATTTACAGTGAAAAGAAGCTGTATTTGGTTTTTGAGTATTTGAGCCAAGATTTAAAAAAATACCTTGACACTGCTCCAACTGGTGGATTACCACAACCCCTAGTGAAGGTTAGACTTTTTGAAGTATGTATATTGTAGTTTTAAATAATAAATCTGGTCAGATGTGTAACGGATCAAAGAATGTGCTTCAACATTTTTTAAAAGAGCTCCTGAAAGATGGTACAGATGAACAAGAATAAAACACCCAACCACTACCACTAATAGAAACAGCTATATTACAGGTAGCTTGGCAGAGTCGTCAAGGCATTCAGCTTACAATTGGTAGGTCAGGGAGTTGGCATCTCATTGGGCCACTTTTCACAAGCCTGCAGTCAACTCAAATGTGTATCCTACCATGGTTTGTTAATGAGTACCCCATGGTATTCATTCTAGAATGTCAGACTGGGGGCACATGCTGCAGGTGCACATGAGCTGTATAGCTACCAAAAAGGATGATTAGCTCACAAGTAAGGCACACACACTTGACGTCTTCGCAAGGTATGGGTCTCTGTGCTAGGAACGGTGGGTCCACCGAACAGTCCAGGGCCCACCTAAGCAACGCAGCCCTCGTCCTTCCTCTCCATATGGCTACAGCTCGTGATTCCTTTTGCTTGGAGTTATAGAGAGCTGGAAACTCTCCTCATGCTTCATGGCAATACTCATCACCCTTCACTGAACAGCCCAGGGCTTATCTAAGCAGTGGGACCCAAGTCCTTCATCTCAATGTGACCACACCTAGTGATTCCTTTTGTTTTTGCCTAGAATTACAGAGATCTGAAAACTCTCCTCACACTGCATGGCAACACTCCTCACCCTTCCCTAAATAGCCCAGGCTTTATCTAAGCAGTGTGGCCCCAGTTCTCATATCAACGCTACCACACCTCGTGATTCCTATTGCTTTTGCCTGGAAATACAAAGGACCTTGTCATCTTGTTTTACAGAGTTATTTACATCAACTACTGAGTGGCATAGCATTTTGTCATGCACATAGAATCCTACACAGAGACTTGAAGCCACAAAATCTATTAATTGATACACAAGGAAACATCAAATTGGCTGATTTTGGCTTGGCAAGGGCATTTGGCATACCTGTGAGATCATACACACATGAAGTTGTTACATTGTGGTACAGGTCACCTGAGATTCTACTTGGGTGTAAGTTTTACTCTTGTTCTGTTGATATATGGAGCATTGGGTGCATATTCGCTGAGATGGTGAGTCGAGCTGATTACAACTTTGTTTTACAATCAACGTTTTTAAAGGAAAAGCTTGAGAAGCTGAAATGGTGTTTTAGCGCAAGTCGCTAGGATCTCAGACGTTGACCCTGGCTGTGATGCTACCGTGGCTGGGCTCGAACCCTGACCACACTGAGCTTCTTACACCATGAGTCAGCTGGATTACACCATGATGCCACAGCAGCTTCTAAAGCGCAAACTGCTGGGCAGGGTCAAAGCAAGCTGGGGGGGGGGGCTTTGGCCTCTCCCTAAGATTGCATTCTTTAGGGCTTTTGAATTCTGAAAAAATAGAATTCAGAGACGTCTGTTTTTAGGTGTTAAAAATGCAACTTCATGAAAAACGAAAGACTTCAGAGAAGTTGATTCAGAAGCAATTTCTCTGCGAACTCTTCCAGCTCAGGAGTTGAAAAGTTGGAGCCTCTGAAGTCTCCAGTTTTGAATGTTGATTACGAACTTTGGTCACAAATTTAAAGAAATTTAAGCAATAATACTCTAAAGCAATAATAATACTCTAACAAACTTTATCTCTGATTTGCTTTTTAATCTCTTATAGCTGACAAGAAAAGCTTTGTTTCCTGGTGACTCTGAAATTGACCAGCTGTTTAGAGTATTCAGGTAATTTCCTACATACTACACATACCATATGATACCTACAAGCACACAGTTACATACTGTCATCTCTTTTGTATATTCACATAATACATTGCTGGCATGGCAATTTGCGGCAAGCATGTTGCAGAAATGCTAGTCTGAACTAGTCATTCTACTCTCATTTGCTTCAAATTGAAATTTACCAAAACATGCATTCAATCATTGAGGTTTTTGTTCCACAAAGGACTCTAGGTACTCCGGATGAAACAAGCTGGCCAGGTGTCACACAGCTCAAAGAATACAAATCAGATTTTCCAAAGTGGAGAACGCAAGAACTGCGCACAATATTGCCACAACTAGACAATGCAGGCCTTGAACTGCTAAAAGTAAGAAAGGTTTTATATTTGCTTCTATTTACGTTGAAATGTTATAGGAATGGCATCAAGATACTTCCTATGCCTTTAAAACTCCTTGATCGTCTTACAAAAATTTCTTTCTTCTATTGTAGAAGATGCTTTTTTACGAACCAGCAAAAAGAATATCAGCAAGAAATGCACTATCTGATCCTTATTTTCGGGAAAACAAATTTGGCTAGTAGCTATATTAATTATGTTCAAGACCTTTAGAGGCTTCTTAAAACAAGGTCATGGAGTCTACTCTATGTACCTATGGTTGTTAATTATGGGACAGCAAGCATGGACAATTAGAAACATTCTTTGAGTTTATTTAAACAGTTAGTGGCTAACAAATCAGATTAAGCTTTACAATTTGTGTTAAGCTTCACCTATTGTGAATAAAATTTCAGGCTAGTGCACCAAATTTCACTTGCATTGCTAGACTAACAAATTTTATGGTATAGCAGCACCAATAAAACATTAACACATGCAGTGTCAACCATTGTTTTCTTCATATAATAAAATATTTAATACTCAACTTTTTTGCCATGCAATATGTTCTTTGTATAATTTACTGACTGCATTTTTGATGGTATAAAACGAAGTTGCAGTTAATCTAATGTTAAAAATGATGAAATGATGTTTGTAAATATAAATTATTGATTTAAACAAATGCAGAAACTAGAAAGTTGTTCTTTTATTTTCTGTTGATTTTTGGATTCTGTGGCACACTGCCGCTAACAATACCTAGCATGCAAGCAACTCTGGTTAGTAAAATGAAACGAACTGTGAGTAGAATGAAACACTTGGCTACAGCTACTCAATTTTCAACCACTCACACTGTTACTCAATTGACTGGTGACTGGACAGTAACCTTGTGCAAAAATGGTTCAAGTTAGGCTTTAACCTGAGATCACTTCTGAGCCGAATCTTAATCAAGGCTCATGTCGACCTACAATAGGACAGAGCTGACGCCAACTAGTTGTAACTACTTACCCCTTACTTATGTCGACCTCGACATGTCAACACAACTTGTCAGACCTTATAGGATACAGTTAATCGCGATCGCAAGAGCGCCCAGGTCGACTGCAACTGACCCCAACTGACAAGAATCTGTTGTTAGCTAATCGCAGAAATAGAGCATACTAAACTTTCCGAAATTGTATGTGTGCCAACCAGTGGCCTTCAAAAAGTAACTAGTTGTTGGAGCCTTTACACGTCGACGGGTAAGTTGTGAAAATAAGTTGCCAAAAGTCGAAAATTAGCAGTCGGCAACTACAGTATTTCTTACTGTGCGCAATGTCGAAAAGCCTCGCTTTAGGAAATCAAGAAGATAAGCTAACACATAAAAACAGATACGTTTGCTGAAAGAAACATTTTCTGAAATATAGAAATACCTTTAGGTCTCTACCGTATTACTAGACGTTAATGTAACCCACAAAACACAAGAGCAATAGTTGATAAACAGTTGGAACCACGGTGTAAATGAACGCATTTCGCAGTAACTTTTGGGTGTATTTTATAGACAAATACAACTTGTAGTCGGATTGAAAATTCGTTTTTCGGAAGCTAAAACGTTTGAAAGATTAAAAGCAAAGATGCATAAAACAATTAGTTGTGGCTAATTTACTGCTTACCAAGAATTGCCTTTGTAAATGCCCTCTTCTAGGAAGAGAATACAGCAATAACAGAAACTAACGTTAATTGTATGAAAAACTAATTAAAATGAAAATCAATTCTTATAATACACTTTGATCAACTGAACAGAAGTTTATATGATAAATGCATATCGCGCTGTCTGATCTTGCACTTGGTACAAGACGTGAGTGGA
>JAADKT020053341.1:0-10587 GCA_011763395.2 Chrysaora chesapeakei
AATTAGCATAGATTATAGATTAGTGTCCAGTCCTACTACAATCCTACTAGGGAGGGGGGGGGGGTTAAATCCCCCTCAAGGTTTCGTTGTAATTGTTCTGTTGTCTGATGGATGTAACATCCCAACCAGGCCGACTTCTAGGCTATATGCATTATAGCTACGAAATGGCCCAAAATTCCCCATAATAATCGGAAAGCGGTCACGCCAAAACAAGATAAAAAAACGTCCGGCAGGACAAGTGGTAATGAGGCTTTTCACATCAGTAATCTTGCAAAGTTATTGTCCTGTTAAAAAAACGAAAAGTCTCTAAATTATTCGAACGGCAGGCAGTCGTTTCATTCCTGTGCCAGTGCTGCATATTCTCAAGGCAGTGGATTAAATATTAAACTTAATTATTGTTTTGCGGTGTGAACAAGGCAATGGGACCTCAGATCGTTGTGCATTAATTAGCAAAGTCAGCCCACTCACACAGGAGCATATTGCACAGTTCCTGACATTTACGCTGTGATAAATGGTTATTAAATCATCTTGCATTCAGCGAGGTCAAAAGTTTTCGAATCGGCAATTTGGACTTAGAACGATGAAAAACTGATAGCGGGAACTTTTATTTACACTGACCAAGACAGCTTCATGGCTTTTGAGAAAAACTATAATGATCAACATGACCACATCTGCCAGGCTCTTGATCAAAGATACAGTATTCTTTGAAAATATGATAAAACCAACGCAAGCGCTTAGAGAATTTTGAAAATCTTAAAAAAATTCTTATACAGACTACAAGGGATTAGAGAAGTAAAACATCTAAAGCCATCTCTCCATTCAAACTTAACACTGGCCTAATTTATCAGAATAATTAACAGTATCTTTCGCCATTAACGTTGCTTAAATTTGAAATTCAACCATCATTAAAACCAAAGTAAGCACTTAGAGAATTTTGAAAGTCTTAACGGCAAACTCCTATAGATATACACTTACATATTTGTGACACTATAATGAGCAACACAGCAATCTCTTAAAAGTAACTGGTAGGTCTAAGGCCGCTATGTGCCTAGCTACGTCTTCGTTCGAAAGCACCGCCGCCCAGGAAGCACGGCCCAGGTTTTCAAAAAGGACCCATATCTATCATTTAATTTGTTTTACCTACGTATTGAAAAATTATGCGATTCTGGACCCATGTATTTGTTATATCTCAAATCTGTGGACCTAGTTTGACGGCCATAATAACACCAACAATAACTCGTGCCGGTCTAGCGATAATTCCCAAAAAGAATTTAACATGTAAACATCCTTTAATGCATTTTTAATACAAAATCTACAGTTAGTACTTCCCAGCCTCGTCCCCAGGCCCCAAATCGAACTTCCTCGAATCTCAACCGTCAAATCGATTTTGGCCCTGGTACCGGCCACAAAATCTGCCCAAATACTGGCAATTTTGGCCTAGGCATAAAAACAAGATGTAGATTCCGAAAGCAAATGTTCTTAGAAAGGAAATGCAAAGAATTTAAGGCAAGATACAATATCTCATTTAGCATAATTTTTTGGTTTTTATAGATGTTTTTTACATAGTTTTCGGCCTATTTTGGTGTGAAATTTTGAAGAAACTATGACGTCACTTGAAATTTCTATATTGTTTGAACAGCCAATCAAATTGCGAATATACAAGGCCGATACCAGGGTCAAATATGGACAGCGGAGTTTCGTAGAGGCCTATTCGCCCTGGGGGACGAGGTTGAGTACTTCCAAGACAAACATTCAAGAATTTTAAGAAGAATTTACAGACTAGTATACCCACGTGTGGCGTTTTCTTACGAAAATCAATTGCATGTGCGGGGAATTCTGGCTGAAAAAGCAACACATTTGGATTGCATGGCTAGGGTGGTTGTACAATGGAAGTACCCTCTCCAAGATAATAGCAACGAAATAAGGCAGCAAAATAACATACCTCAGCTTTCGCTTCCATTATCGAGAATACTCTTTCAATACCAATGCTTATACCGACACACGGTACCTTTTGAAGATAGAAATACGTATATTTGGTCAATAAAAAGGCGAAATAATTACTATAGCAGCTAAGTTAAGCCGTCAACGGGTGTATTTGATAACCTTGAGTTGCACAAAACTTCAAGATTGCCATTATAATCGTGATATTTGGCCTTGTGATGAGTGGGGCTTAAAAGAAGGGGCTTTTATCACAAAATTTAAGTTAAAAGGGTGCATTAATTTGAAGGGGCATTCAAGAAAGGGGGCTTAATCGAAATAAAACATTTCTAAATGCCATGAGAAAGTCGAGGTAAGTAACAAATCCATATAAAAAGCCAAGACGAACTAATAATATTTCTAATTAAAATATGGAGTTAATTTTACCTTCCGTCCTTTGGCATCAAACATTCCAACTAAATTATCATAACGACCACCTCCAGCAATTGAGCCCACACCAACTTGTTCGCCTAGAACAACAAAGAAGCAGAAAGGTCAGAGAGGTCTCTGAAAGGCCTTTCTATGATGAGATTTTCCAAGGTGTTTGTTTAATGGAATTCGCAGCCCTTTAAACAGTATCCTGAAAACATGAGATTAAGAAGCCTTTCCAGTCTCTAAAAACTTCCAAAAATGTCTGCTCCTGAGAAGATAAAGTTTTAGATGATCCAAATTGCCAAAACCGATCAAACATTTTGCTTGACAAACAATTTTTGATCGTTTTGCCAGGGCCTTACTAAAAAGCGACTAATTTTTCTTCGAGTATTTCTGCAAACTTTGGCTTAAAAATTTTGATCTTCAGAAAGGAAAGATTTCCAAGTTAACATCAGTAACTGATTACTTAACATAAATCAAGTATTGAGTAAAATTCAAGTACATTTTCACCTGGGTTAGCTTTCGTGAGCTCTTCAGGGAGACTAGTAAGAACGGCTTCAAAAATAACACCGGTGTAATAGTCTAGACCACGTGCTAAACTGAGGTCAAAGGACACCTAAAAGAAATTCCAAAGGTTAAAAGTCAAACATAAAACTTGCGTCGAATGTCAGATTAAAGGAAATAAATGTTGAAATAAATTTCGAATGTTAAACAAAGGTTAACAATTAGAATTAAAGTTTAGGTACAGTGACAGTTGTCGTATTTTAGCGTCAATGGGAACACTGTGGTCATAGTTCAGACCAAGATTAGTGGCTAGAGGTTAAAAATCGCAAGTTCAAGCAAGTCAGAATTCGAAGGTTATCATCAAAGCTGAGGTCAGATGTTAGATATTCATAACAATTATCGTTACAATGAAGACATAGGTCAGATGTCAAAGTAACAACAACATAATAACGATCATTATAATGGAACTTGGATCAGACATCAAAGGTCAGAGATCAGAAGTCAAGAATCAAAGTCAAGGTCAAATGTCACAGGCTGAAGTTTACAGATTATACCCAAAGTTTAGGCTCAGTTTGTCAAAAGGCAAAGTTACGTAAAGGTTGAAAATCAGAGATTAAAGGTAAAACGTCAAAAGTCAGAGTTATGTAATTTAATTGCTTTGGGTCCTTTGGCCATCAACGGCCGAAAGATTAAGTGCAAACAGCTTATAAGTATATATTTGAAGGTCACTATAATCTTTAAGTAAAAAGTACTTACCTTATCAAGTATATTGAATATATCCAGAAATTCCAAAAGAAGTTTCATGTCAGCTAAGCCTTGTTGTGCAGATTTGTTCTTCATTAAATTTTCATCTTCTTCTAACTTTTTAATCAGATCCAGTGAACCTGTGTAAAGAAGTAGAATAGAATAACAGAAAAGCATAAAGGAATGCTCAGAAAAAGTTGCAAATAGTACACTCATTTCTTCTTCTTTATTCTGGAAAACGCCCTTCTCGAGCTGATAAAAAATGGTTGGGGAAAAAATATTCGTACTTTATTGTTCATCTGTTATTTTTTACATTTTTCTAACAGTTAAAACCTTTTCACTCTAGAAAAGGGGTAGTTAGCCAACTTCATTCACCCCATCCACCCCACTGGATTAGCCTCTGCAATGTTATGAGCATTTTTTCACGTTTTTTAAACATACACAAATGATGATTGCAAAAAACCTCCATACATCGGGCAATAACATTGATCACACATATATCTGTTTTATGAAGATTTCATTGTGTTGAGACATTGTGAAAATCGATGTTCCGATCATATTTGTTACCTTTTTGCTTGACATAAACACCAATTTTATCTGCAGCCTCTTTTGAAAGACCTTTCTCATCAACCATCTCTTTTTCAACATCTTCCCACGGTGACTTTAGTTTGGAAAAAAAATCCATCATATATAGAGCACAGAATAAAAAAAGACCGTATAATATAGTTGCAACAGATGTATAGTCACATAGGGATTTACAGTGAAAACTTTTATATAACGGACACCTATGGAACCAGTTTTATTGTTTATTTTAGAAAAGTGTGCAAGTATATGGAGGCTTGTTCTCGCAGAGAAAACCTTTCGGACAAAAATATATTCGTCCGTTTTTTTGGAGGGGTTCATTTTATAGATGTGTCCGTTGATTGAGATTCCACTGTGTATTAAAGAAACATTTTAGAGTTGTCTTCTTGCAAGGCCTAAAGCCGTTCAATATAAACTGACTCCGCCGGCAATGGGCTAACCAGTTCTCAAGATTCCAGCTAAGACGGAGAGAAAATCGAGAAAGCATGGAGCAGGCTTACTTTCTCTCTCTAATCATATCAACAAGGGGAACAGGAACAATTAAGACTTGGAGATGATTTATTTCCGGTGAAAGAGGAACATAGGAAAAAAAAGATTGATGCTCGGTTTTCTCTGAAAAAAGAAACATTTTGCAAATAAGCAATAAATTTACGAAATCCATGAAATCCACATTCACAAAACAAGAGAAAGATCCCGAATATCATTTTCTTGGTATTATCATTTAAAATACAAAGAAAATAGTATATATATATATATAAGCTTAAACCGTTTTTTTATATAAGAAACCTAGCTAAAGCCTCACTAGTAAAGTTTCTTAATTTTGCTGTTTTCTATTGCTTTAAGAAACAACAGAACATAAGAATCTATTGTAATTTGCCAATAAACTTACTAGTGGGTTTCCTATAAAGCGGTTTCTTATAACAAAAACGTGTATTTCAACATCTTATCCTGTCTCCTTCAACAACATTTTACAATGTTGCCTACGGCCATAAAAATGCATTACCAAAAACGGATCAGATCGCAAATTCGAAGCACAAAACTGCCATGAAAATATGGATCGTGGAACATCTTGGGATTTCAGATCCTTCGTTTACCGTTTTGCTTAATGCAACGAATTACAACCAAAGAAAGTGAAAGCAAATAAGATTAATGAGCTTCGAAACAAACCTTGTCCAATTTGTCAACGGCTGAGCAAATTGACCTGAATTTGTCTTCAGGAACACCACAAACAGCAAAAATGCCATCAAGAAGTTTTCTATGGTTGACCTAGAAATAGATGATTAATGTAGGTAATAATTAATTTCATTTGATTAATTTCATGGAAGAGCTCTATGCGGTGGTTTTTTAGCAAAAGTTTCCCAGACCGCTGTACTACAGACACAGGTACACAATTACAGAAACGGAATTACCAAAATAAAGACGAAGCTCAAGGGCATATAGTAACAAAAGCAGGTTTGCACCACTTTTACCTTGACTAGAAATTCTCCAATATTTAAATTTGAAAGTATTTCGGATGCGACTTTGACGCATTCGGCATCAGGTATCATTGCATCATATTGTCCAGCGATATCGAAATCCTGATGGGAAAGAATCTTTAATAGTAAAAACAGAAAACACGCCACAACGGTAACAGAACATGTTGGCCCACTACAAAGTCGACCTACCATGTGTTAGACAAGTCGGCCGAGACACAAGTCAGCCTGTCATCGTACACCGAATTGGCCTGTTCACGTACTTGTACATGTAAACAAAATAACGTCGTAGGCCATTATTGCGGTGGACCGACTTGTCAAGAGCGGTGGGCCGACTTTACAATTGGCCGACGTTGCAGTGGGCCGACTTGTTTAGAAAGCCATACAACAGCAAAGAAATTGCAAGTAAACACTATTATTTCTCCTTTTAGACGGGGCAGTGTATAGTGGTTAGTACTTGGTCCAATAGTGCTTACTTAAGGTCTGCGGTTCAAATCCAGGCTAGGGAGCACAAATTCCAAGGTCTAAAAACCTTGCTCTCTGTGACTCGGATGATCACGTAAAATGGCGGGCCCGTCTCAGTTGGGACATTAAAGAACCACTGAGGACGTAAACAACCCATTGGCTGCGACCACCATCAGTGCCAGTGAAGAGGTCGTCCTGGCGTTGATCTTCCAAAACTAACTGCTGACTGAATGAGACCTGAAATTAGCCACACCAGCCAGCAGTAGAAACGGAATGTTGCGGGGTACTGGAAAACAATATAGCAGCAACATAGAGCCAGTTAGTGTGTAAGTTACTGCAGTAGGCCAGTGCAATCCTTGCTGTAGATTGTGAGGTTGCGTTTTTATTCTGATCCAGGGACAATACAATCATTTTCGTGAAAAGGTGAAGGTTAAGGTGAACTGGTGTTCGCCTTAACCTTCACCTTAACCTTAACCTTCGCCAGTCGCTAGGATCCAAGTAGTAGGTTAACTAATCGAGACTTCGACACTGGCTGTGACGCTACCGTGGCTGGCCTCGAACCTTGACCACACTGAGCTCCTGATACACGAGTCAGCTGGATTACACCACGACGCCACAGCACCTTCGCAAAGACACAAGTGTTCGGCTACGATCCTGGATATCCTTGCGAGAGATACCGGTGGGTAAGGGTACACGTATGACTTAAGTAAATAATAATTTAAAAGATTTTCTGCAATACTTACACATTGATAGAACTCTCGATACCTTCCTTTAGTCATAGCAGGATTATCTCTTCGATATACTCTAGCGATGTGAAACCGTTTAATTTTGTCAATCTTATTCATTGCAACATACCTAGCAAAGGGTACCTTAAGAACGGTTAAGGAATACAGAACGAAAAACCAGGAGAACCAACCAAGAAGATTGATTTAATAATGATAGTGTAGGGTCAAGGTATTTCTATACTCATATGTACCTCTAGCTGAAGCCTAGGGACTAATGTGTGCACTGGGAACTCTACTGATTTCGATTTAATCCAGGTACAGATCATTACAGATAAGCCAAGGGTGCAAGATTTGTTGGGTGTCTTTTGGGAACTAATTTATCACAGCTGGTCGGTCAACAAAAGCACTTTGGCACCTAGTTCCTTTTTGACTGCAACTAGTCGGTGCACGGTTCAAGAACCTTGGGCTTGTTTGTTTAACTTCAGCGATCATTTGACAACTTATTCCCGTCAGTGGCAATCGATCTCAGCGCTCATGTTACCGCGATCAACTGTATGTTATACCAGGTGGTGTTTGGGTTTTACGGTTACAAGGTTTTGCCAATATTTCTGCTCGGATTTTCGGTTTTCCTCGAAAAATTTCGCGGTTTTTTCGGTTTTCAAAATTTCGTCGGTGAACGGTTTTACGGCATTTTTGGATAATTTTCCGGTTTTTGACTAAGATTTTAGGCTTTGGTACTGAATGCCGACTGAGTGACGCTTCAGGTTAGCCCGCAATGAAAACAAAAATTGTTGGAGGAAAACGGAGGCTAAAATTGGGCCATAAGATTTTGTTCGAAATTTCGCACGGTTTTACGGTTTTTGAGCACATTTTGAGCGGATTTCCGGTTTCCAGACCCCCCCAAACACCCCCTATACGTTGTGACCAATGGTTGGCATGTCAACACGAGTTACTAGCTACAACTAGTTGGCGTAATAGTCCTATCCTATCGTAGGTCAATATAAGCCTGACTTGAAACAAAACTTGCCAAATCCTCCGTTTTTCGTAGATCTTTACTAAATAGTTCCCCATGACATGTTTTGTTATTACAATTACAATTATCACGCCTTCTATCTTGGAGAAACTTCGCAGCATATATCAAGGTTTTTATGGTAGCTCAAATAAAAAACCAGCGACAAAGTGAAAAATTAGATTAAAATTGATTGAAGGATACAGTAAGATCATATCTAAGTGATAATAATTCACCACCTTGATCTTTCAGATCATAAATTAATTTGGAGTCTTCGCCATATTTTCCAGTCAAAGTTTCCTGCAAACAAACATCCAAAGGTAATTCGATTTTGACTTGACCAAAAATGCGGAAATATATTGGGTATTCTTGGTATTGCCAAAAGGAAACAATTATTATTGTTTTAAATTAACCTATGTATCAGGAATGGTCATGTCTCTTAATAATTATGAATTTCATGTTTTAAGGAAGGAAGCCAATTCAAGGAAGCCATTTTGTACTGCATCCAAAACCTAAAAATCCAAATGACTGACATAATGAGTGAGCATAACCAGATAATAATGCCCTACCATTACCTCACATTTGAATATTCTTCAGCCAATAAGATTGCATAACAGTGTTTGGGCCCTCACTGAAAGCAGGTTCTCTTTCAAGGGGATAAAACTAGGGGGGGGGGGGGGCAAAAAATTTAAGGGGACTTATTGTTCTATTGTTCCATTGTTTTATCTTTCACAGTGTGAGCCCAGTCTTGGCAAGTTCATTCTGCTCTTAGTCTTTTTGTCGGGAATTCATGCACAACCAGTCATACAGAGCTGGAGAAATAACAAGGGGGCATCTGTACTTCAGTTGAGAATTTATACTGTACAAGTTACACTGATGCTACAGCTCACTGTAAATGCATCAACGGCATACATGGCCCCAGAGATGGTCCTAATTGGAGGGGGTCTGGGGGCATGCTCCCCCAGAAAATTTTTCAAAATACAAACTCGAGATTGGCGCAGAATGGCTTTTCTTGGCAGTTTTCTCTTGAGAGGACATTGTACTAGGGGGGCAACTTTATGAAACTAGGTGGGCAATGATAGGAACTAGGGGGGAATTTGCCCCCTAGTTACTATGTTAAAAGAGGCCCTGACCAAAAGGTAATAAAAAGTTACAATACACTTACTAACAGCATACTCTCGGAGTTCCTTCAATCAAAGGCAGAGACTTGGATACATCATTAAAGTAACCACAAATGAAAAAGTGATCAACACTGAATATACTTTACCTTGAGCTCAAATACTGGTGAATCAACCTGCTCCGCCCCATGGCAATGAAAACATTCTATTATGGTATTAAAAACCTTTTCTCTTATTGCCATTTGAGTTGGGTTATAGTCTCTTGTCCCCTGCAAAAAACAAACAAAATCAGTTCAATAAACGGATTAACAAACTGATACTCTTTGTTTGTTTATTTGTTTGTTTTAATACCTTTTGGACAAGGGGAAGCCAAGATCAAAATTTTTCAAAATTTCAAGGTATCAACTTATTGTTGCTAAATCATATGAAGCATCTAAAACTAAGTCTAGGTGTAAAGTTTCACTGTTATAGCGATTGAACTTTTGTTTTAATGAGCCTTCAAATTTCTCAATTCTATAAGGGCTTTGATTGTGAAAAGTGACTTGGGGTGAAACTTTTCACCCCTACTCTAGTTTCAACCCCTACTGGTCAAAGCTCTTATAAAATCACAACTTTGAATGCTCACAAAGGCAATACTACAAGTGATAAGAGAGTAAGACTTTACACCTAGATTAAATTCTGCTCCTAAGTATGATTTTGGTATTGAAAACTCTGTATCTCGAAATTGTGAAAGCCTTCCTTAAACACAGCTGTTCGACAAAAAGGTCTATTAAAATCAATTTCATTATACATGCATTTATATATGATTTTATGTACAGTCTGGGTTGCAAACTCCAAAAATTCTTTGATCAACTCTACAAATTTGTTACTCTAAGATCACATGGCAAACTAAGATTTTTCAAACCTTGGGGGTTTTGAGAACAAATTTTTGTTTCCCTGGATCATCTCCAAGTTGTTTTTTTAAAACTAGAAGTCTTGCTATTTCATTTTCCAGCTAAAAGAGAAAAAGAGTGTCATAGAAATGATAATAAGTCATCCATGAGCGATATTCAAAACACTCTGAAAAGTCTAGAGAAAAACTAAATGGACTGTTTGAAAGAATAAGCAAAGATTTTAGAAAAGAATCAGTTCACATTATTGAGACAGATGTTGCTAACCTGGCTAGATGAACAGTATCTGTTAGATCTGAACTTAGTTGTTATAGCCCGAATTGGGAATTGCAGAATCTTTGGGTAAATTTTTGAACACATTTTACAGACTCAATATCTAAAGAAAGAAGGAAAGACCAGTCTGATTTTTTTAGCAAGAGCAATAAGTTAAGTTTTCCTGCCATTAGGGGAGGGGGGCATGAGGGGACCTTCATCCTCAAGCATGTGCCAAGTCAATGTGAACGTCAACTCAAGTGATTGCAGGATTAAGAGTCATTAAAAAGTTTAATTTCTAAACTTGAAAGACTGATACATGGAGGGCATGATACAAACCTGTCCACTTGCAGCCTGCTCTCCATGTATCAGTCTCTCATGTTTAGAAACCAAACCCACAAGTGATCTGGGTGGAATTGGGTGTGTGCCAGATGCTACCTCATTATGCTGATTTCTATAGTTCTATTGTTGTTTCCC
>JAADKT020053563.1:0-10583 GCA_011763395.2 Chrysaora chesapeakei
TGAAAATAGATTAGCTAAATCACTATGGCTAAATCTACTGTATTTGTTCAAAGGTTGCCACCAAAGGCGTCACGTTTAGCGCTGTTCGTATACTTAGTTCAACATTACGTTTCAGTTAATTTTCAAAACATTTGAAAATAAAACGCAAACATATTTTCGACAGAATTGTGCATTAAAAAGGCACTTAAGCCTTTTGTCCGACAACCAGAGGGCATCTAAGATAGAAGATTAATATGCCGGTATGAAATGAATAGGGAATGATTTCATATCGGATGGGAAATTGGGAGAGTCCCTGTTTACACTATAGCTCAGTGGAAACGTCGTTGGCTCTCTGATCACGCAGTCCTTGGTTCAAATCCCATCAATTTTGGTATGCCACCTGTGGAAAAATCGATCCTTGTGTTCGCCATTTATGACAAATATATATAAATATGTATGGTGCGTTAGGCTCAACATTGCCAAAACACAAAAAGCCAAATGGGAGGAGAGCCTTGGGCTGTATGACTTTGAGAGTTACTCAGCGATTTCATTGAGCCCTATAACTCAGTGGAAACATCGTTGGCTCTCTGATCATGCAATACTTGGTTCCAACCAATCCCATCAATTTTGGTATGCCACTTGTGGAAAAATCCACCCTTGTGTTCGCCATTCATGACAATATAGCTTTGGTGCTGAAGAAGGCTTAATATAGCCGAAACACAAAAAGCAAAATGGGATGAGAGCCTTGGGCTGTATGACTTTGAGAGTTACTCGGCGATTTCATTGAGCCCTAAAGCTCAGTGGAAACGTCGTTGGCTCTCTGATCATGCAATACTTGGTTCCAACCAATCCCATCAATTTTGGTATGCCACTTGTGGAAAAATCCATCCTTGTGTTCGCCATTCATGACAATATAGCTTTGGTGCTGAAGAAGGCTCAATATAGCCGAAACACAAAAAGCAAAATGGGATGAGAGCCTTGGGCTGTATGTTTTTGAGAGTTACTCGGCGATTTCATTGAGCCCTATAGCTCAGTGGAAACATCGTTGGCTCTCTGATCATGCAGTCCTTGGTTCCAATCAAATCAATTTTGGTATGCCACTTGTGGGAAAATCTACAATGTAATAAATGATGTTCTAACCTCAACAAAATCTGTCGGAGCAGACGGAATATCAAATGGTTTCCATCTCAACTGAAAAAAAATGAAAAATAAAACTGAGCAGTAAACATTGAATTATGGGGAGTTTTTAGGAGTGGAATTTCACCTTTCAAAACAGTGTAAGGGATTTCTGGATGTAAAACTCTAGAAAAATTCACCATTTCTGGGGTCGGGTTTTTGGATTTTCTGCAAAAGTTTGTTAGGCATGAATTTTGCAAAATATGATATATTGCGATAAACAGCGGAAACATTCTCGGACATTTTTAAAAGCTTTTTTTTGTCTGATACTCCTCTGAGTATGAAAGTATAAACGTGAGAAACAGACCCAAACAATAGACTAAGGTGGAATTTATACCCAGATGCGGCTCGAAATGCACCAGTTAGAAAGAGAAGCTGAATTGACATTGTGTTTTAAACACTGTTCAGCTTTTAGTGGGGATGACCTCAATGAAAATTAATTGAAGAGTCCAAGTGAGAAAACGAACTCTTTGTGTCTACACAGAGCCGGCCTTTTGGTTATGATGTGAACAGATGCGAAGACGCTGAGATGAAACGGGGATCTAGCCCTGCCAATTATTCCAAAACAATTCTCGTTGCAACTTTCTGCACACTCTTGGTTGCTCTGGGTGATCTAGTAAATGTTGTCCTACGGCAAAATCATGCTTAAGGGTGGGTTGTTGCCTAGACTACTAGCGATCAAAACTGAAAGCAGAAGCCACATCACTCAAATTCCCCGAAATTCCACTATAGAGTTATTTTATCATAAAAAGGTGAATTTCTGGTTCCATAAAGGCAAGGAAGGTTAAAAAAATCAAACTGTAACACACACAATGAATGAAGGTTGCGCTTGACATGTTATTTTTTTTAAACAAATTTGCAACGTTTTTATTTCGAAATGATGCGAATTTTGCACGAAATTTGCATGAGGAATCATTGAACGAAATTTTCATAGGTTCAGTTATTTCTAACCTGTACTATTTAATGACAAAATTTCTATGGGAATATACCTGGTTTGGATTTGGCGCCCTGGATTTCCAATCATCAGAAAGATTTTTCACTTTGAAATCTTCAAATGGCTTGTGAACAACAGATGGCCTTATACGATACAACCAACTGAAATACAGGGTAAAATTACTAATATATTAAACACAAAAGGATGGCAAAAGAAATGTTCTTTATCTGATGTAAAAAGGAGGAGCTGAAAACAAGAACTCAAGTGTTTTCCCGAAAGCATTTTTACAGTCTATTAACAAGTTTTATTGTTCTAAGGTGAGAGCAGTTGGGTTCAAAGCTTTTCACTGCTGGGTTCAGGTGGTTTCAGCTGGGTTACTGCTGGGTTCAGCTGGGTTCAAGTGGGTTCAGCTGGGTTTAAGTGGGTTTAACTTTAATAAATTACGGCAATTTAAGAAGGGGCTGATGATTGGTCACCTAACGCAGCTGCTGATCCATTGATACCGCAACTTTTTGCAACAAATTTGTAACAAAACTGAATGCATTAATGCAATACCTTCTTTTATTTGTTGATCTTGGAGCAGTAAAAGCAGACCCAGACAACTGCTCTGCATACAATCCATAAGGACATTTTTGTGGAGAGTTCTAAAACATGAATTTATTAACCATTTAATTATCTCATCATTTCATAAGTAATTAAAAGGATAAGAACATTAACTAGATCTGCTTAGTAGCTGTGTAGGACACAGCATTTATATAAGATCAATAAATTAATCTGATAGGTGTGTGTGTGTGTGTAGCTACCCAAGTCCTCCCTCTAAGTAAACAATAAAGTCTTTGAGTTACACAGGTGTAAAGTTTTCTGAATTGCCAAGATCTTGAAACATCCTTAAAGCTTTTCCCATCTCTTCTACCTCAGATTTTAAGCAGCAGATTCAATGCAAGCAAGAGCCTTTCTCTGTTTAACTTAAGAGCCACTTAATTTCCCCAAGAATTTAGGGGGTATTAATTACTAGAATACATCATTGGTTTGTTATTTATGGGAGCTGAGAGGATACAATATATTATGTACCTTGTCAAGATTTATTCAAAATCTTCAATCATTTCTTATATTCACATTACCCTTGGGAAGTTAAACCCTCTCTCTTTATATTGCTGTGCCACTATACTGTAATCATTTTTCGAGAGCAAGAACTTTATCAAGGCCCTATCAAAATCAATTGTTACTGTATGATTACTAACAACCCAACATATTGAAGGTGATGTGGCGTTATGGTTCAATCCAGCTGACTCATGGTGTCAGAAGCTTAGTGTGGTCAGGGTTTGAGCCCTGCCACTCAGACCTGGCCGTTTATGGCGGGCGATCGCCCGCGCGCGCCTCCACGTCCGCCTCCATTTTTCGAGGCGGGCGTTTAGACTGCCCGCCTCTTCAGCTGTTTTCATTACAAATCGCCCGCCTCTTCAGCTGTTTTCATTACAAATCGCCCGCCTTGGGTTTTTACTTTATATTTTGGTTAATAATTGTCATTGTTGTTATTAACCTTTTAACCTTCTGTTAACATAAGTGGTTAATTTAAATGCATTAATGACCTGTTTGTGTATTTAAATAAACAAAGCGCTTTGAGGAATGTAATGAATACTTGTTCAGAAAACAATAAATTTTACGAGTTTTCTAAGTTTTCAAGTCGCAATCCAGTGAAACTGTACACAAAAAATAGAAATTGCGATAAAAGATTGAAAACAACACAAAAACTCAAGAAGAACATTAAAACCCATGTGTCAGTACATTCTGAAAGCATTCTGTTGAGATTCTAAGTATACAAACCATTGCACATATAATAATGATTTACTGTACTAGATAGATAAATAGATAGGTACATAAACTTGCTCTTTTTGCAAGACATGGGTCTCTTTGCTTGCAAAGGCAGACCATTGGACAGCCCAGGGCTAATCTAAGCAGTGCAACCCCAGTCCTTCCTATCAATGTGACATCACCTTGTAATTTCTTTCACATTTGCAGGAAATTAAAGATTGCTGGCAACTCTTATCACACATCATGACAAGTTTGACCTTGGTGGGAATCATACACACATTTACATAGCCATAGAGTGATTCAAACTCACTCACCACTTGGTCATTCTCGCAACAAAATCCATGTACTTGTTTAATACATGTTGTTTAAGAGCCGAACTCAAATTACCTGTCCTTTTGGAAGAGCATCAGGCAGAGCTTCTGAAGCAAACTCACTCCCAAAACCAGAAAGATACTAAAAATAAAGGCATGAACAAATATGTTAGGCATACAAATGAAACATAAATTGAAACAAAAATTTGAAATTAACAAAAAAAACTAGGTAAATGAAAAAAATGTTGGACCAGCCATTTTATTAGAAAAACTATTGGATGGAAAATATCCATAACAGGACAATTGGACAATTTGCCCAGGTTTTTACACCGAGTCAACTTGACTTAACCTAACAATGAATATCAACCCTGTTCACAACAATTTACTTTTCAAAACTTCAATTACAATAGGATAAGATTTTATGTTGTCACCTATGCATTTACCATCAGGCATTTGATAATTCATCCCAAGTTGTTAAAACCTGGTTTGGATTGGGGTCAACATGAATCTTCGCGCATATGTCAAGGGTAACAGGTCAACTTGCCACACTGCCAACTTGCCACCCTATCAAGTTGCTGTACATTTGGTCAACTCACCTCTTCAAAAGCCACAAGTAACTGAACAAGTCGGCTCAGCTCAATCAGAATGATTGACAAATTGGATTATGAAATTTGGATTTCGAACTGAGGCGAGTTTACCAGAACACAGTGGTAACTTGACCTGAAATGTGTGGGGAGTTGGCAGAGTGGCAAGTTGAGTTGCCCAGAAACCATGTCAAGAAAATCTTTGAGGCAGAGAAAGGTTTTAGATCATTTCGGTATAACGTCACACGGCATTAAAATTTTTCGAAATCACATGATATCGAGTTTTTTGCATGAAAATCTTATAAAGCAGCCAAAACTTAGTCTAGGTGCAAAGTTTCACCGTCCTAGTGCTTGTGTTCTTAATTTTATGAGCATTCAAAGTTCCCGATTTCATAAAGGCTTTGACTGGAAAAAATGAACTTGGTGAAACTTTTTACCCCACACGCTCAAAGCCCTTATAAAATCGTAAACTTTGGACGCTTGTAGAATCGATAATACACGGGCTGAGATAGTAAAACTTTGCACCTAGACTAATTTTTGGGTGCTTTATACGTTTTTCGCAGTGAAAAATTGAAATCTTGCGATTACAAAAAATTTTTTCTCTACCGAAATGATCTATTCCATAGCCTTTACTATATGGCTATATTACTATATTTATGGAATCTTCAGCACTGAAACATGGCAAGATTTCACCCAGGGTTTCGAGGACAGCCCCAAACATTTGAAATACAATACTGGGCAAACATGGTACAGAGTTTGCAGTTTCACAGATTTGACCATATATATAATTAAATAGGTACAGCTAACAGATTTTGTAATGCTTTTTCTGCCATTAGCGGGCTTTAGTCCTCGATTAGATGACAACACACGAGGGCGATGATATCATCATTATTACGATTATGATTGCAATAAATTTTCTAAGCTTCTTTGCCTGGGAATCAGGGAATGACAAAGTACTAAAGTCAGGTTCGTTTGCACCCTTTCTACACAGACTTTTTTAACCGAAATGAAATTCCGATGAGTTATATTTCATCAAATTTGGAATAAAACAGCTATAAATAAATTTCTGAACTTCTCTACCTTTTCCGGATCTTTGTATTCAGACATTTTTTCGTAATCGCAGTCGCAGACGTGGCTGTCGCGGGAATAGGCCAACAAACACAAACACGGAGTCAACGAACACAAGTGCACGTTTGACGTTTCAGGTTTCAGATAACGTGCACTCCCGGTTTTAGATAACATGCATGAAACTGAGGGACGCTGGATGCGTGATCCAGCCCAATGATCCAGCCAGCCCAGAGACAGAAGGGACTAGGGTGGTCAACGTGGGTCAACCCTTATATTCACACTCATCTTAAAGAAACTTTGCTCTTATAAGGTAGGTTTTCTTAACTTTTCGCACAATTATTGTGACATTTTTATATTCCGGAAGTACCTTGCCATGCCAGTTACCCTTGAAATAGTTTCTAGAGATTTTTTATTCTCATAATTCCATCTGGAAGTGTTTCTTGATTTTTAGAAGAGTTCAATACAGAAGAGTTTCTTCATGGAATGGAATATTTTAAATCTTCAAATCTTCAAACTGCAAAACTATTTCCAATATTTTCAATCATGTTATCCATAATTATCGGAGAGGTTTGACTGTTCGACTGTTCCGCTTTAAATTTGAAAACGAGGCTATTTGGGGTGTGAGTGGAAATGGTTATTTGACAAAGAAATACACTTATATTTAATAAGCAACCGCTCAATAAGCAACTAAAGCTGAACTGACCTTAACATTAAGCAACTTAAGGGCTCAATTGATTTACTGTAAGCAACTAAGAAATCAAACAACCACGCTTATACGCTTTCTTGTTGTTAGGAAATTGTTTGTTCTTATCTTTACATGTTGAAGTTTGTTATTTAACGTTTTTCCACTTAATGTCTCCCAAAGTCGTGTTTTAGACCTAACAGTTGACGATTTTGACCCGCGAACTCAGGGGTGGCTGTTAGGTCCAAAAAATGTTAAGTAACTTTTACCCAGGGTAGTAACTTTTAAGCAACTTTGAGGGCTGAAATGTCAAAAATCTTTAGCAACTTTGGGGGCTGGACAAAAGTCCAGTTGCTTATTTTATTTAAAAAGAGTGTAATATGATACCCTCTTTGCATGTGCGTTCCTTTTGCCAGTGTGTGCAATGGTATCACTGAGTGTGTGCTGCCCATAGAGTCATGGAGTGAATCTACCGTGCCATTGACCATCAAGATAAAGATAAAATAAGGCGATTAATTGGGTGAATCACTGATTATCACAACGATCGAATCAAAACTATGATCAAAATTGCATAATTCTACACTGCAACCTCAATTTACTTGATAAATTCTTCCTTTATCGATATTGACCAAACCCACGCTTTACTCGCTATATTTTGAAATAGCTAGAGAGGGGTGCAGCACCCTTGGACCTTCCACGGTCCACGCACTCAATTTTGAGCTCCTGGAAGGTTTTAGGTAATTTGAAGGCGCGTGCAAAAAATTTCCACTTATGACAAGACGCTCTGATGCAGGAAATCCTACTTTCAGGAGCAAATTTTCTAATAAAAAATTAGCAAATGTACTTGGGAAGAGAGCCCGAACTCTGAAGCATGTGTATACTGTTTCGATAGCTGCAAGAGTTGGGAAAATGTTTGAAATAAAAATAACAATCTTACTTTGAATATGAAGGAATTCCTTGTTGCGTCTCTCCTGTTTTCGATATAAGAGGACATCCCAGCAAGAGAAACAACGAAATTGATTTAAAAACAACAGAATGACATGAATAACTAACTGACCTCTCTTGAATCCATCAAGCGGCAAAATGCAGAGAATAATCCACGATGTTAAATCCTAAAGATTTGCTATGTATAAAATGTGGCACGTTTACGGACTGGACTCTGGGCAGAACATGTAGTACAAAAGTTTTCGCATATTTTTGTTTCACTCTTCCTTCTTCTTGTAGTGTATTCTCTCTCACGAGACGCAGGGGCGCTCCGTAATTTTTGGCCTAGGGAAGAGGCGCTCATTAGAGGGGAACGCTCCGAGAAGAACGCTAAGCACTAACGTAAAAGACCATCATGTTTCTAGAAAGAATCCTTTTGTTTCGGCTAGAATATCGTAGGCTTTTACGAGCAGTGAAATGCCCCTCGACGTATCATCTGAAAACCGACAACTGCGAAGATCCTAGTCAAAAACCGAGATTTGAAAAAAAAATTATTGTATGTCCTGAGGTGTTTCCAGTGTTTCTCGCAATTTTGAAATTTGTACAATATAAAGAAAATAAGAAGATTTCTTCCCATTTTGAATGATAATAAAATGCACGCTTTTTTATAAAGAACCTGGCTCAAGGCCTAGTTCTTCAAGTTCCTTATTTTTTTACCTCTTTTGAGACGATTGTAATTCCAATAGTTCCTTAATAGTTCCTTAATTTTAACTGCACATACAGTTTAATGACTACTGTACAGAGACATTTGTATGTAAGCAAAGCTCGAAACTACTCAAGGAAACATTTGATACATGCGTAAAGTACAATTTATGTGATTTCGACTGCAAACGAATGGAACGGGCTTTCTAATTCTTGATTGTTTGCAGTGATATTCAACAATGAAAAGTTCCTTAGTGATTTTCTCTTTAGATGTATAAGTTCTTCAAATTTTCGGGCCTTCTACATGTAAGTGGTTCCTTATAAAAAAAGCGTGTAATCAAACTGAAACTTGTTACAAACACCTGAAATCAAGAAAAGTCATCCTTTTTCCATTACTAAACACAGCTGTTGTCGTTCTCTGGTACTCTTTCTGTCTACAATATATTTATGGGAAGTTCATTAGAGAGAGGGCACTCATAGAACTTTTTGCTTAAATTAGAAGGTCTTATTAGAGACAATACCGAGGAGCATTTCATCTTTCAAAAAGGCGCACGAGATTCCAGTTGAAAGAAAAGAATGTTACACTCTTTTTTTTATAAGAATACTATAAATTTTGTCCAGCCTCAATATTCTTAGGAAATGTTCGTTTTGAGCCTGAATATATTCTTAAATTATTCTTATTTTTTCAAACCTGATATGGTTTCAGGGGAACATATTTAAAAGAAAAATCATCTCATTACGAGGAAATGGTCGATAGAAAGAAAAATTTAACTATTATAACAACAAGAGTGTTCGTAACAATCATAAAGTTTCGATCTGCTGAAAAATTAGACACAAATATGGGAGCTGAGGCTAAGCAATATTCTTACTATATTCTTAAAAATAGGATGATTCTGAGCCTGAATATTCTTATAAACAATATTCTTATATAAAAAAAAAGAATGTTACGGATGTACGAGATTCCCAAGGGGTGATTTCCCTATTGGAAAAGACAAGTTTCAGCTAGTGTTGCAACACATTGAAAGCGTTCTTGGTATCTCATATACCAAAACTAACCAAACAACTATAAAATTGGGAGATTCTAATGTCTTTCCGTTAACCGCAGTTCGTTCCATGTTTTTGCCTAGGCGCTTGTAGATCTTTGAGTTAAGTCACTTGATTACTTTTCCATTCAAAACACAGAAAGTAAAATGTTTCGGAATAAGAAAAAGCGATTAATACTAGCTTAAGTAATGGGGATTAAGATTCTCGGCACAGCAAATAATAATTCTACAAGAATGAAAATTCAAGGACCAAATTTAATTGATTTAACAGAACGTTGGAAAAGCGACTCTTAGGTGATTACTCTTGGGTGCCTAATTGCCCGTCCCCAATGTTTCTAAAATTCTTTTTGTAATCTTTTTTTTCTACACATTTTTTAGGGAAAATTTTTTTTAAATGTCAGGTAAAGTTTTCCCTCTTAGAAATTATAAAACACATCGGGCAAAATAACCCACCAGAGTAGTGCGTATCCGCGGTACCCAAAAATACACCTTTCTGGGGAAAGACCGCATGGATCGAAATTTTTCAAAATTTCAAGATATCGAGTTTTCGATGCAAAAATCGTACAAAACATCCAAAACGTAATCTAGATTCCGTCTGTTTAGTCCTAGCACTTTTATTATTGGCTTTATGAGCGTTTAAAGTTGACGATTTTATAAGGGTTTTTACCGCGAAAAGGTGCTGGGGGTTACTAGCGTGATACTTAATCGGAGCACGTCAAGGATCAATACTGGGACATTTACAATTTTTAATATACAGGGTGGCCCAAACAAGGGGACCCCCTAGTTAAATAATTTATTCTTAAGTTGGAATTTCATGAAATAAATACTAAATGATATTCAGCTCAAGAGAGATATTTCTCGTAAATATCGTGATTATATGGGTAAGCATCTCTGAATAAATTGACTTTAAAACTTTACCACCCAAAAACACACTGTAACAAAATATGCAACTTTATATCCTTAGGCAACAAAACGGAAAAGTCACTAACTCATTCTTTCAGACAAATGATATGTTCAAAATGTCCTCAATCCTGCTCAATACACGTCTCTAATATGGCTGACCATGCATTAATGGCAATGATAATTTTGCATTGGGATAATGATTCCCCTTCACGCACGATCGCAGTACGCAATAATGGAATATAAACAGCTGGTTTTTGAACATCGGGAATTTAATGTCTAATTGCACCAAGATGGAAGCTCTTATGATCAAAATATTTCTACACTTGAGTGGAATATTTCCTCGTATAAATTTTATAGAGTTCCTCCTTGAGAAAAATTATTCAGAAATTATAGGCAGGGAATTCTATGTGAAAAACTAAATTTCAACCTAACCTCAAATTTTATTGCTGAAATATACCAAATCGA
>JAADKT020053674.1:0-10580 GCA_011763395.2 Chrysaora chesapeakei
CATGTGAGATCGTGTCCTTTCGAGGGCACTTGATGCGTGCTGGATTGCACAGACTGCACACGTCTTCGCTTTTGAAGGGGTGCGTCATCATTTTGCTTAGAGCAATCTGAGTGCCCGTGTTTTTGATGATCAAGAAAATCAACGGGCAATTTGTTTGATGAAATAAGATTTGCGTTCATATTTTGTAGTATAACTACATTTGGCTCATTTGAAGGTACGAAACCTTGAGCATCATTTGTGATGCAGGTCGAAATTCCCTCTTCTTCTAAGGAAGGAGTCTGGCAATTTGCCATATCTGTTTTACCTGCAGACATAATACAAATTTAAATAAATTTGAAGAAGAAATTTTAGAAAAAGCTACTTATCTGAACAGAATCTGTATCTTTTGTAATAAATCTTGTCGAGTTTCTTCAACGTACAATGACGACGTTGCTGCAAAAATTTTTATGACTGGTTCACTACGCATAGAACATACAACTGGTTAGTGTGTGCTGCGCACACTCTCTCGTACAGCTCCAAAGGGAACAACTGGGCCAATGACGAAATAGAATTATCTTCGTTGGAAATAAATGAACAAGGTAGAGAATGAATCTCAATGTGTTTGATTTTATCTTTCCCAAATGCACCATGGAAATGAGGTAGCTTTTCACCTTTTGCAAGAAAGTTAACGGGCGAATCCAGTCGAAAATTTGGGTGGTGCATGAATTGGGGGTCTAAAATTTTTTACCCACTGCAAATAGGAATAATGCCTTTAAAACAATGTTTTTCCTTAGAAATAAATGAAGTACTAGCATTCCATAGGTTATTATAAGAGGAACATTCTATAAATTCTGGTAATTCAAAACATAGCTTTGTAATAATGCAACAAGACAATTGCAGTAACTTCAACAGAGATTTAATCAAAACAACGAAATAGTCTTTATAGTCTTATTTTTTACATGTTATCTTAAAACTATAAAGGCAGTGAAACATCAAAAGGTGTGAATTTTTGAAAAGATGTTGTCTCATTGAAAAAATGTTAAGTTTATTGATTTTCAAAGCCCAAAATTAATTGCAAGAGACTCCTGTTATTCAATTTATTATACATATTTATATTTCCGATCAATGGAATACTAAGCAAAATATTCGATCAGATACTGAATGCAAAAACTAAACAAAATAGATGTTAAAGCAAAGACAGTACTTCTCCTGATCCGAATATAATATATCAAGAAGTTTCATTCTTCTTGGATGTCTCCTCACAAACTCATCAATAACATCCTTGCTATTAACAGGGATTTGTTGATGGACATGAAGAAGCACCAAGGCATTAAGCCTGTCCTCTCCCATCGTGTTCCTTAAGTATGTTGTAAGGTGTCGAAGTGCAGATATTGATCTTTCACAACTGCAAGTTGTCACTGGCAAAGTTGCAAGAATCTTCCATACCTCCTCCAACATTTGCCATTCCATATCGAGAGAGAAGGGCTCAGGAAGATCTTCAGCACATAGGGAAAGAAAGCTTCTGAATTTATCTTGCCATTCCCTCTCGCATACAATACGTGAGGGAAGGCCAAAGAAGGCATTCAGCACAGTGATGTTGGTATTCGAGAATCAAACTGATATCAGATGCAGAAGCTGATTAAGAAACAGGACTGACAAGGCTTGTTTGTAATAGACTGAAGGAGAATCGGATGGAATTTTTTGACGATTAGATTTCTTAGTTTTTGGACAATTTTGGTACTGAAAGTTTCTTAGCAGTTTCTTAGGGGTCAAATTTTTTTAGTGCCAAAACAGGTTATTGACACTTAAATTTGACAAATAGAAGAAGCAATACAATTCATGTTTACAAGAACTGTTTTTGTGTAAAAAATAGACACTTGTGGTGTAACAGAAGTTCGTTTTTCGATACTATATTTCTAATTCTAAAGACTGTTGAGACCTGAGAGATTCTTATCATCTTGGGTCGAGTACTGAAAGTTTCTTAACCAATATCGATCTCAGTACTGAGTTTCTTATAAACGGGTTTCTTATTAAAAAAAGAGTGTAACACATGAATATTGACAAAAAGGATGCAAAAATCATCAACCAACTTATCAAATTGTTCTTCAGAATGCTAACTTTTTCTTAAGTTATACAGCAAAGTGTTGACTAGTGCCTCCTAAGTAAACAGTATGAGTGCATAAATCAAGTTATACCAAGGCCTGCTTAAAGTTTTTTAACATAAAAAATACAGTTATTTCCAATTGGTTAAAGCCTAGCGTCTATTGCAAGCTTTCTATTGTGAAGCTGAGGTTGCCAGAACACCTGCAGCAGGTCAGCAGAAAGGCTGCTACAAATCGTTCAACGATGTTAGTCAAATTAAAATGAGTATTTAGGCATGTAAACCACCCGGCATCTGCTAAATATGAAAAAGTCCAGAGGGATGATAACTACTAAGTTGTTCCCAATTTTATAGGGATAATAGGAAAGATATTGGAAACTTGTCCACAAGTAAAACAACAGTTTTCTCTTATTCTGAGCTTTTGCCTTAATTACTGTTTGAAGTGTTATATTGTATACAATGAATTAGCATTCATCTTCATAATCTTTAAAGGTTCATTAACTCATGGATTAAAATTACATCGGAAGAGGCATTACACATACAGAGATGTGTTTTAAGAGAATGATGAAGAATGTGCACTTTTGTTTTTAGAAAAATTTGCAACATCCTTTGCCCCTTTTCAAATTATTTTCCGGCCACCTATTTTTTAGATAATGTAGAATATGTCATAGTTAGATCTAGCTTAATCTTTAGTGGAGGATTCCAAAGCAAAGTCCCTGTGCGTCATTTGTGTGGGCAGAACTATCATGTATACTTTTATCCTAAGACTTTGCTTCTGAGTCAGAAACAATATGCTCACCTCTTCTTGTCTTGTTGTACCTTTTCAGGCATATATGATAACCCTAGAACAGAAAGACTGGTTGTGAAGAAGAGTTTTGCAAAGTTGCAACTCAATATATAAAAGAAGATGTAGCAGGATAAGGTAGAATATGTGGTGTTGCCAATATCACTAACACTTTGATTATTATGGTTTAGCCTTGCGGGGAATAGCATAACTCTGGAAAGCTTCCATAAACTCTATTTTCAAGACTTTTTTCTGCCAACATTCAACAACAAATGAAATACAGCACTTTCAAACAATTTTGAATGCAAGCAAACTTTGCTTCATTTAAAGCCCCTGAAATGGTTACCTGTCATAGGTGAAACTCAGTGAGAGGGCTTATTATAATCAACGTAACAAACCAAAGTGAAACGAAATACATTGACATACTGCGAAATCATTGAATAGAGGACTGAAGAGAACTCGTTCTATTTCTTTTGATGCACCATCACTAGAAATTATTCCTTATTGAATTCAGGATTCTTGTCATAATTTACACATAAAACATGGAGAAATACCCTAAAGAACCACCAAAACAATGTTACAAAAAAGAGGAACACAAAGTTTGTGGAAAGGTGGCAAGATTGTGGCATTTCATTTCGTTTCGTTGATTATAATAAGCCAGAGAGAACACAAGCTGAATGAAATTAATGAGTTCTCACCTTGTCAAACAGTTCCCTTTTTCTTGGTGAAAGCTGGAGGTATTCTTCCCTGTCATTTTCATTTAAGACCTGCATAAGAATATGCAATCAATGAATACTAATAGAACCAAAGGTAGTTTCACTCCACAAAAATACATACAAGATTCCTGTTGAAAGAAAAGATATTCTTGCACAATCTCCATGAGGAAAATAGATTCCAGCTAGGGGTGTGCAAGACAAGGACAATAAACACCTAAATGGAAACTCTGTTTTGTAGACTTTTTAAGATTATTAAATGCCGAGGGCACAATAAAGCTGATACCAAATTATCAAAAAGAATTTATACCAAGTAAAGTCTTTATTTGATCATTGTTTGATTGACCAAAGTAACCTTACACAGACAGTTTAGGAATACCTTCTCCTAATTTTGGTGCAAATCAACCAGCTGTTGGTGCAGCAACATTGTCTACGATTTAGCCAACAACTTTATCTCAAAATGCGTTTGGCCAACAGCTTTATCTCAAAAGTGTCATTTAGCCACATTTTGTGCAAACATTTGACAACAGCTGTCCTGTTGCCCAAAATTCCCCAGCCGCTGTCTCCTATAATTAACTTTTTCAATCTTTTAACTTCTTCACATAAGTTGAAGTATTTCAAGAAATATGTAGAAGTACCTCTGCCATGGTGCATTTACGTTCATCCTCTTCAAAATCACTATTCCCAAGTTTTCCTGGAAAAGAATTTTGATTTAAACAATTTGTAGAATTAAAAAGTTTATAAAGTATATCATCCAGGAATCTAAGAAAGTAAAAAAGGAAAAATTTGGGAAGGAAGAATGGGAAGCAGTTACTTATTAAACAACTACCTCCATGTTCATGCAGAGAGCTTCAGGGAAGCTTCATTTCACACCCTCAGTTTTAAATAGAGTTTTTTTTAAATATTCATTTCATTCTTTAAAATCACAGTATAATAGAACTTTATAATGGAACTATTGTAAATAGAACTATTTTTCATTATAGCTAACTTGTTAAGACTGGTAAATGAGATCTTGTTACTGCACAGCTCATATCTTTGTTGGTTGGCTCGAAGATATGAACTCATAGGAGCACCCTATCTACTTTAACTTTGACTTAAAGAACTACTTGTTTAATTGATTTCTTCATATAAAATATTATAATAGGAAATAGAAATGACAACAACAAACATCTCAAGCCATATCATTCAAGAGCCCTCTAGAGGTAATTCTACCAGAGTACTTAAAATATTCCAAATTGTAATTACTGCTATAAGAAGCTCGCTGGAGTTATTTTAAACAGAGCTACATTTGTCTTACATGTCTAACTAAATATAAACAGACCCTCAATATTTAAAAAATGAGGATATATCAACGGACAAACCAAATGCTTTCCAGTGATGAAGTTGTTGAATTCCAGTGATTTGATAGCAATCACTGGAATTTTCTGTGATGCATCCTCTTTTGAGCTATTAATTCTCGAGCTTGGGTTCAACCAAGTAAGCGCCTAAAATGGAGGAAAAACATTTTATTCATCTAATCAAGCTTCACTATGATTAATCAATCTATAATTTTTTCAGATTTAGAGCAGATTATTTTATTCTTTGTCAATAATGAATATTAACTACCTCTTCTGGATCAAGATCAATTCGACACAAAATTTTATCGCTCACAAGATTGAAAAATTTTTTAGGCGTTGACTCAATTTCGTTGGCCATTTCCATCTTTGTCTCGATCACGTGGTTTACTATTTCAACAATATCTGGTTCTAGCCCAGCTGCAGAGAACATCTGAAAGTAAGGAGATCTCACTTTTACTTTTTTGGTTAAAGGTTTTAACCTTTCATTTTATTTTAAACATGATATCCTAAGATTGCAAGAAACAGCGGAAACATTTTTGGGCATGCTCGCATATTCTTAGAGGATTTAGTAGCTCAAGATGACACATCAGCTGGAACGTTAAGGTTTCGGAATTCTACATTTAATGGCCTTTGAGGGAGAAGGAAAATAGCCAAATTAACCACAGCTCAGGGTAAGGAAATAAATTTAGTTTTCTTTCTGAATATTACCAAAGCTAAACAGATTGTTACAGGAAGGTGTTTGAAATGGGACAATTGGTTATTGTTGGTTGTGTTAGCTCAGCTGGTATGCACATCTCTTATCATTCTTCATCATGTAGAACTTTGGCAACCAAAGTACCTTTTTAATGCAAATCATGGTGAAAAGGTAGTGATGATAAGATTATTGGGATGCATATTGAAACTAGCAAGTCCTCTCTGGGGTCAATGAATTATACTTTCCAATTTGGAGGCATTGAGCATTGATCTTAGTTGATGATTCCATTTCCGATTTTGCTTGCATTGCGGTGGCCAAACATCTGGAATTGATTCTTTAAAAATTGCGGGTGATTGGTCCTGCATTTTTACAAGTTTACAGTTTACAGTTGTGCTTTTATCGTCTTTGAGATTGGTTTTTTATAAACAATGTCTTGGTTCATGAAGTTCTACTGCTTAATTATTGTAAGAAGCAAATTCTTAGCAAGCAATATGTGTAGATTGTATGGGCCATCCCTTTTGTCAATCTCCACTGGATTTCTTTTGGCATTTTTGCTCTTAGTACGCTATTTATTCTCTCCTGATACGTCACTCTTGATCTGTGCCAGAAACTCTCAATGCAAGGCACAAATGCAATAATGAATCCCTAGAAAACAATGTTGGGTATGGCCTCGTTTTTTACATCTTCAAGTTTACGTTTGAAATAATATTTGACTCTTGAATCGCAGCAGTGACAAGCCAATAAATAAGTTTCAAAAATTGCAATGACCAGCGGAAACATTTTCAGGCATATTTAAAAGCTTTTTTCTTCTGGCACTCCTCAGAGTATGAACGTGAGAAACAGACTAAAACAATAGACTAAGGCAGAAGGCTCAAAATGCACCAATCAGAAAGAAAAGATGAATTTGCGAATTGGCATTGTGTGTTAACCACCAATCAGCTATAGACGGGAAGCTCTGTACTTCTCAAGTTTTTTAGCAACAGTATATGAAACACGAATTTTTAAATATGACAATTGATTTTAATTTGTAATACATGTTTCGATTGAATCATGAGTCTTCTTCATTCTAACATTCATAGTAATTGAAGATGACTGATGATTCAGCCAAAATGCATGGCAGATTAAGTATAGTTAAGATAAGTATAGTTACCAGATGTTCTTTGGCAAATGGTTGCATTATCCTCAAAAGTAATTTGTCATCTTCAGAGGTAAACCTTGGGTCAGACTTGTACCGGAAGTTCAGGGTTCTTTCTTCATATCTGAAAAAATCATCATAGAAAATTTTGGCAGTTTGCTTTGATAAATAATTTCATGCTAAATATTTTGCACACATTTTTCTTTCAAGAAAATTTAAAAGAAAATGCAAAGATTTTCTTTTCCATATCAAGACTATTAAGAAACTTTGGGGACTAATTGAAAAACTTTGAAAGAGCTAGAAAGTGAATAAAATGGATAGATACAATCTAATTGATGATACACTCTCCTTTATCAGACAATTTACTAAGAGTACTAGCGCTGCACCAGATGGCAATTGTCAAATCATGTATACTTTTGAATAACACTTTAGCTTGCTTCGCTTAAGTTATTATCGTCCAATGCGCTCAGTTTTTGTAAGAAACCTGGGCAAGAATTTGTTTTAGCTGTTTCTGCAAAATCGAAAAACGTTGCTTCAGATCTGATGTGTTTAGAATATTTATCCATCACATTTAAATACAAATGGGTTGCAAATTAGTATGGATGTCAAAAAATATCTTTATTGCAGATTTGCTTTGTCAGAAGTTCTCCAGTACTGGTGTTGCTTGCTGTTTTGGCCATTCAACAGTTTCTGTTTCTTATTTTGAGAATCTTAAAGAAATGCGTATACAGTGAAGTGACTTTACTTAGCACTAAAAAAACTTGTAGGCTTAGGAAAGTTAGCTAGTTATCTGTTATTTCACCTTTCTAATGTTTCTGCATTTGTTGTAGAAAGCACATGACCCTTTGATGACTTCATCCCAGTACTCAATGAGCCAAGACGAAACCCATCATGGGCCATAAATAGTGTCTCCAAGAAAGCTGTGGAGTTTGTTGCTCCGTTAACCAGCACCACCATGTTTGTCAACGAAAGACATTCCAATAACGCTTTTCTGTAATGAAAAGCTTCCTTTTAAAGGTATCCCTTACATTTGTATTAGCTGCTAACATTAGCTATTTCTGTAACCAACTTAAAAGAAAGTTATTAAAAAAAGTATTAATACTATTAACCAGAACCACATAAATTTTTAAGAATAAAAAGGTAATTTTGTTCATGTCACGAAAAAATAACCTCCTTGAGTTTGGATAACACCATTCAAATAGAATAACCAAGTCACCAACATAGATATTAAATGAGCTCGTAAGAAACTATTAGTACTCAAGATCTGCAAATTTCAAGAAACTTTGAGGACTCGGGTGACTTCCAAGTTTCTGTTTAAAAAAAAATTGAATAAAATGAATGTAATATGCATAGAAAATACCTATACTCCTCTTGAAAGTTCTAAACAAATTAAATATACTTGCTTTTTTTATAAGGTCTTAAAAGAAGTCCACAAATAAGGAACTTTAAGAACTAGGCCTTGAGGTAGGTTCCTTATAAAAAAAGCGTGTATGCCACTTGGTGTTGAACAGCCCTTCCAAAGTATTAATATCTGATATTTATCTATCTATTAGAAAATGCACTTTTAAAAGCAGAGGGTTTTTTGCTCTTCTAGGAAGCACAGAATCGAAAACATGCAATGAAAAACTTAGTAAAAAGCAATGGAAATAGCAACGAATTATGCTCTTTTTGCATTCTTTCCTGTTTGGTTGCAAGCCAGAGACGGAAAACGGGTGTATAACCAATGAAATATATCAAAATGAATTCGTCAAAAATTTCCAAACTCTTTAAAAACTTAACTTTGAAAATTTTGCAAATGCGGTACAAATTTTCATGGGAATCATTTTGTTTTAGTATAAATATATTTAGCTTTTTCGACAAGACATGCACGCGCAGGGGGGAGAGGTTCTTATACCCCAAACGCATGGGGTACCCCACCGACCTGCCTCGAAACTGTGAAGTCGATTTTGTTGGAAAAGTCAAAGAGAATCTGCCCCATTCTTCCACGGAAAAATAGTCCTTCGTGAGTTTTTCCAAAATCTTCACAAAAATGTTGTTGTTGTTGTTGCTGCACGCCAGAGTGGTGCGGCTTATTTGCTGGGTTAAAGATGTAGGCCTCTTTCCTTGTCCCATATATTATTGGGAAGTAGTCTGTCAATCATGAAGGTTGAAGATTATAAATAATTTTGCATGTGTAAAGTATAAGACAGTTGATAGCTTTCTCAGTTTACAACTGAATAATAACAATTTTAACTTTCTCAGCTTACAACTCATTAAATAACAATTTTATTACGATATGTAAAAAAATTAGCAACTTAATTGGGAATTCATCATAAGGACACCATGATAACAGAAGACTGTCAGAAGTTATCAGAACGATTATTTATTTTCACAATTCCAAAAGGCAATACCTCGAGACGAGTTTTACTGGGTCTATTTTGCGTAATATGTGCAAACCTTGTAATTTTTAGGAAATTTATAGAACAGTTAATATGCTTAATATACTGAAGTTTTCTAAATGCGATTTGCTTGATTCATTGATAAGAAGCGATTTTTTTTAAGACAAAATTTGACTTTTCACCTTATAATGTGAAAAAATGGAATTACAGTGAACGTGACAATGAAATCCACATTGCCATTAAATCCAGCCATAATTCATTAAATTCTCAAACGTATAACAACGTGAATATGAACAGAAACTATTCCCGTTGCCGTGAAAGCTTAGTTCATTTCAGTGCTGTACATTTTGGTAGCTAATAGTCTTTTATCTACTGAGTCAAAAGTGTCTAACATTGCACCCATAACATATCCACCTTTCTGTTAATAGGTAGCATAGTTAATAGCAAGTTTTGGTTCTCATTTGCTGTTTCCCATTAAATTTTAGACTAGTCCACTTAAATTACTTTGAAATAAGGTGAAACATGTTTTATAGAAAATAAATGAATACAAAGAAAAGAATTACAGCACAAGTAAATTTGGGGCGTTTACATTTAAGCATGCTGTATTTTCGAACATTAACTCAAAGTGCCAGAAAACAATTAATGTACCCAGATAAAAGAAACATAACAGTAACCCTTCTCGCAAATTCAAGGCTCTTCTCGGGGTACCATTTCAATTATTGATTGTACAGTTGCCTTTGATTTAGAGTTGAATTGGTGCGAATGTTAGCCTGTTTGTCGCTAATAGGGGCCAGGAAATTTACGAACGATATTTAAGAGGAGGTTATGATGTCGTTCCTCATTCTGAAATTGCTGCTCAAACGCGGATTTAAATTACGCTTATCATGTACACATATTCGTTCACGAGTCGTGTTTTCTTTCTTTCTATTATTAGAAAAAGAAAGGAGAAAATAGTTATAATGTAATTAATTTTGATATAGTTAAGAAAGATATATCCTAGAAATTAATCTCCAACCTCTCCGATATGATCTGTTTTACATGTCTAAGTGAAACAGCTATGTTTCTTTTATACGGGTATCACAAAAATTTTTAAAAACATGTAATAAGTTAGGTTTAAATACTTTAATTATTAATTTCTTTAATTATCAGCAGCAAAGATTTGTATACATTATTTTCTTCTTGTTTCTTCTCTGCAGGAGGAGACATTGTCATATCTGGCGAGTTGTTTTTCTCTTGTTTAACTCCCTCATCTTCTTTCTCTTCTCTTTTTCTTTTTTTCTCCAATTGGATATATATATGACTTTGATCTCTTAATTTATGGGAGAATATAAATTTTCATCAGTTCAATACTTTTTATCATTGATGATATTGAATATTATAAGCTTGCTTTGCAAAAAAGCTGGCTTTTTAGGATTATGAAATGAGCTTCTTACCTGAAATTGCTAATTTTACTTTTGGT
>JAADKT020053785.1:0-10575 GCA_011763395.2 Chrysaora chesapeakei
GAAATTCTGCGTTGGTAAGATAAAGTACTTCATTCTCTAAAAATGAATTGAAGGTGCTGTGGCGTCGTGGTGTAATCCAGCGCACTGGTGGTCTTAGGAGCTCAGTGTTGTCAGGTTTTGAGCCAAGCCACGGTAGCGTCCCAGCCAGGGTCGAGGTCTCGTTTAGTTAACCTACTACTGAGATCCTAGGGACTGGCGCTAGAAACACCATTTCACCTTCCCCTTCTTAGTTTGCCACGGATTTATGTAATAAATGATTTTGGGACAGTATTAAAGGAAGTCGACAATGTTAAAGCTGGCACGGGCCAGTTTCTCTCAGATACCATTATTAAATTATTGTCATTAGGCAATGCACAATAAGCCGGTTCTATTTTGAAGATCACAAAATCATTGCCTATTCAAAGCGATAGAATTGGTTACTTGTACACTGGCTTTTTACATCTACAACATTTTTACATCAAAAACCTATCCTGGCAACAATTGAAGGATGACCGCCCCCTTGCCTCCTCTCTCGGCGACGCCATTGCTTACAAGAAAGAATATGTATGCAAATTTGTTCCTATCCTGTCAATGATATGTCAGCGTTATCTTTTGTACTGATGTTTCTATATCTCTTGTGCTATAGACGAAAGAAAGGATTACTGCTACCACAGTGATGGTGACAATGGAGGAGACACTAGCAATAACACTTTGATACCTGGACCAATCCAAGAAGAATGCACTGAGAAGTTCCCAATGAATTTCACAAGAGCACAGTGCTGTTGCAATATCGGAACTCATTATGGATCTAAAATATGTGAAGCATGTCCTGAAAAAGACACAGGTATAGTCAAAAGTCTTCCTACCATGTTTTACGGAAAAGTCTTTCTTCCAAAGTCTTCTTTCCTTGTCTTAGTCAAAAGACTTTCTATGTCAGAAGTCGTCCTTCTTAAGTCTTTCTTCCATTGCTTAGTCAAAAGTCTCCCTTCCAATGTCTTCCTTCGATATATTAGTCAAAATTCTTCCTTCAAAAGTATTCATTCCGTGAATTAGTCAAAAGTTGTCCTTCCAAAGTCTTCCTTCTCTGTCTTAGTCGAAAGTCTTCCTTCTTTGTCTGTGTCAAAAGTCTTCTTTCCTTGTCTTAGTCCAAAGACTTTCTTTCATTTCCATGTCAGAAGTCTTCCTTCTAAAGTCTTTTTTCCATGGCTTATTGTTATAATGCAGTTTTTCACAAGTAATAATTTTTTGTAATTTCGTAAACCAATTCTATGTCATTGTTTTCAGTTGCATACTTCTTTCCTTTAGGCGCATACAATGCTTTGTGTATTGGCAAACCCAATGTTATCAAACCAACTTCCTTCCCAACTGGTGGTGGTCTCTTGCAGACAACTCCACGACCTGGTACCGGAGGACCAGGAACAGGAACAGGCACCGGAGGACCAGGAACAGGAACTGGCACCGGAGGACCAGGAACAGGAACTGGCACTGGAGGACCTGGAACGGGAACAGGTACAGGCACTGGAACTGGTACTGGTACAGGTACAGGTACTGGAGGACCAGGAACAGGAACTGGAGGACCTGGAACAGGAACTGGTGGACCTGGAACAGGAACTGGTGGACCTGGAACAGGAACTGGAACGGGGACTGGAACAGGAACAGGAACTGGAACTGGAACAGGAGGACCAGGAACAGGAACTGGAACAGGAACTGGAGGGCCTGGAACAGTTCAACCAACTAATGATCCACGATTTGGTATGTTTGCCTTTTCAATCATAAAGAAATTCAAAATTATGTCAAACTCTTGACAACTAATGATGTTTCCTTGTTGAATCTCACCCCATAACGGACTAAATGGTGACAGATCTAATCACAGCCTAGTCTCAATTCTACTGTCAATATCTTAGATTTTCGATGAGATAGTAAAGTCGTTAGGGAACCAGATCACAGCTGAACTTTAGATATCAAGACAGTCGATTCTAGTACTGCTATCGAAATTCTGCAGTCAAGACTCACGATTGTTCAACTATAATATTACGATTGCAGCATTGATTATGACCGGATGGTCTTCATTAGCATTTTACTATATTCATATAACGAAAATCGTACGCTTTAGAAAACAAGGAGATACAGACTATGTAGATTTGGTCTGTATCTCCTTGTCAAAAATTTCATGATTCCGCAATAATTGTTTGGTCGTTGTGATCGTTTGGAAACCAGGCTTAATCTCGCTTGCTCCTTAAAGAGTTGCATTTTTATTCACAATATATTTATAATGAATAGCGAATACTAGGAAAAATTTTTCCACAAGTGGCAAGCCACAATAGATGGGATTTAATAAACTGTGTTTGTTTTAGTAATTAGTTATGCTGTTATCTTGGTAGGTTAAGTGGCTTTGGCACTTATATCATAGTAACAATGCAGTGGTTTAGGAAGAAGAAGATTCTTTATGTGGTGGGGGGAGCTGAAATTATAGCATTAATTGAAAAGCATCAAAATTATACCCAAAAACAATGGAATTTGCAAACTACTGGGGGCCCCCAGCCCCATAGGCTGCTATGACCCTGCAATGTAAACAAGTTTGAAACAAAATTCCCTTTTACTGTTTACAGTGATAACATCTCCAAATAATATATTCATTAATATTATATATATTTGTAGTTGCAAAGCTCCATAAACAACTTGAGAACAATTGTCAAATATAATCTACTGAAAATTATATGATTTTTTGCAGATATTGACGAATGTAAGCTTTTGAACAACCCATGCAAGAAGGGTGTCTGTGAGAATACAAATGGAGGTTATAAGTGTAAATGTGACATGGGATATGAGAGTACTTCTAGCATTAAGATGCCTGAGTGTGTTGGTAAGTTGTGATTTCTTTCTTACTGTTAGAGCAGCAATAGTACGTTTTAACGAACTATTAAAATAACATCCCCATATATCAGAGATGAATTTCTGCATGAAATTCTGTTGCTGAGAAACTGTGGAAATCCCCATATATCATTTCATTCCGATATGCATATAACTTTAGCTCCTATAAAATAATGCTAAGGGATACTGTAAGGATAGCTTGCATTTAACGTAATTAAGACTTAATTGAGACGAATGAAATTTCCTTTTAACCCTTAGAGCAGCAATAAGTTCTAACGATCCGAGAGAATAAAGTGTCTATATGCTATTTCAATTTCAATAGTGTTTGAGCAATACAAAATTTCAAATTGCAAGGAAAAGCACAAACATTTTTGGACATACTTTAAAGCTCTTTTTGTCTGAAACTCTTTCAGAGTATAAACGTCAATTCTTTTCGCTCGGCTTCTGACGTTAATAATGATGGCTGTTGTGTCAGAAACTCGGCGAGATCGGGATTAAAGCTCCAGCTACGGTAGATTCACAGCCAGCATCGAGGTCTCGATTAGTTAACCTATCACTGAGATCTTAGCGACTGGCGCTAAATACACCATTTAACCCTCACATATTCTTTAACCTTGTGTATGATTGTTTTTTAGATATTGATGAGTGTGCCAAAAGTCCCTGTGTTAACGGTACATGCAGTAACTTTGAAGGAGGATTCATGTGCGATTGTGCTAAAGGATTTGATCTCGATTCATCTGGACGAGTTTGTAAAGGTATGTAAAAAGTAAAGCAATACTAATAACGATGTCGAACGAAAAGATCAGATTAATTGCTTTGATTTTGAAAGATTAAGATTCATTGGCGGTGTCGTTCCTTTCGTAAATATGCAACCTTCCTGAAGAACGCCTTGTATCATTCTACGGTTTAAATTTCCATACCGGCGGTCTGTTCTATACCTGATTGGTTTTTTCGTTCTTGCTTTTTGCGTGAAGCTTAGAAAAGAAGTTTTCAGCAACTTCAAAGGCAAAATGAACGAGACCTTTACCAGTTTCACGTCCATAAAAATGATAAATACCTAAAAAGTTTTTTTACATGATTTTTCCTCGTTCAATAAGGTAGGGGACAGCTATGGCTGTTTGATCCCAGAAGTTGTCGAGTTGATGGAAGAATTTCGCTACCCTGAGTACGAATATTTCTATTTTCATGTCTTTGGTCTAATTAACTTGATGCTGGAACATGTGAATGAAACTATCTTCCTGACAAGAGTGCAATAATCATTTCACTTTGCTTTTGTTAAGTTATTGGAGGGCGTAGATGATTTGCAGTTTGAAGCTCAGCTTTTCGGGGCGTAGAAAATTCTGAGAGATAGTGAGCTTGGGAATTTTGCGCTATTCTGTCAGGGCTGTTAAGGTCTTAGACCATTAATAAAGATATTAGCCTCCTCTGACCTTAAATAAGGTATAAAAATTTCATACGTCTCCATCACTTGCTTTTTGCTATTTGGCTATTTTACTGTCTCATTTTTGTTTAGACATTGATGAATGTTCCAAGGATGGATACTGTCAAAATGGAGTTTGTACAAACACAATTGGTGGCTTCGATTGCAAATGCAGGAGTGGATATATTCGATCATTAGACATGAAAACTTGTGAAGGTTAGTCTTTAATCCAAGAACGGTACTCTTGTATACTTTGGCGGGTGCTTTGGTCCATTGCTTTGGTCCATTGCTTTCACCGCCAATTTTAATGCATACTTCTTATTTTTGGCAAATGCTGTTTGATCTTTTGGGAAGGGCTTTCTACACTTTTTTGAGTTTTCGTGGACAATTTAAAGGGCCCTGCAAGATCAAGCATTATTGGTGAAACATTTGAGATTATCTTCGCTTTCCTAGCCACGTTTGGTCGTTCGTGCACGGGAATAAAAATCGCGTCATAAAAAGAATTCGGCGATGTTTTAAAATTTCTTCTTCTAGCCTTTTCGAATCTGGGGCACATTATCATACAATATATCAGATTTCAGATTTCAGATTTCATTTTCCATCAAAAGCCTAGTACAAGAGTATTGTATACTTTAAGTAGCTAACGAGGAACTAAACTAAACTAAACGAAACCAGTGCAAGAATAGTTAACAGCAATGTCAGTTAAACAAGCAAAAAGAAAGAGAACATACGCTAAAAAACCCAGGCCAAGAAAATCATAATTGGTGGATATTTGGATCTAAGTTCAAAGCACGTTTCAGATCATACAAAACTCTTACCCATTTCACAATAAAGTCTTGTATGTAGTCTAGTAACATATACCCAATCATATAATATGCCCCAAACAATATATGCCCAATCATACAATACTTCTAAAACATTTTATGCTCGTCACTGGCAAATACATGTAACGCTATTTGACCGACGTTTAAGATGTTTGACTCGTAAATGATATTTTGTATAGATCGTTTTTGCCCTGCAACAACATGGTCATAATGTCAGTAGGCAGCTTCAACTGTTTTGACTATAGGCTAGTTAACAGAGAAGAAGAGAATGGAAAAATGATTTTAGTCACTGGGATACTTTACAGTATAGTTAACTAATTTGCTTTTTCGTTTTATTAGATGCTGATGAATGTAGTATTCCCGGAATCTGTGGTGCTGGTAAATGCCAGAACTTGGCTGGATCATATCAGTGTATCTGCGATGAAGGATATCGAAGAGACACACGTGGCAGATGCGATGGTAAATTGTTCGATTGTCACCCCTTATCTTTATCACTTCTTCTAGCCTATTCGAATCTTAGGCATGTAATCATATAATAGTAGGCACAGTAGTATCGAGTTATCACGCAGTGTGAGATTGAAAGATGGGATTCTCTGAACTAAGAATATGATAACGTAGAGAATACTTAAGCAATGAAGCACACAGAACAGGTTTGAGAAATGGTTAGACCAGTGCAGTTTGTACTGTGGTCTGTGGCTCAGTTCCCACTCCCAGATACAAAGAGGAGAGCTTATTCGGAAATACTTGCTCTCTGTGATTTTTGGACACGTTTGTTTTGTAAGAACTTTCGGCTTATAAAATGATATTTTTCTATACGAACTTCTGGTGTTCTCAGATTCCCTGTTTCTTATTTTTTTGAGCGATAATTCGCCACCTTATCACCCCTTACTTTTCTCAGAAACATGTGTTTAAAGTACGATTCCATGCAAGGGCTCGGTACCTAACTAATTTCAGAGATATCAAAAAATGTAGACCCAAATTTCAGGCTGGTTTTTTAAATAAATGCTTTTACTTGTAAAAAAAGTGTGATCATGTGAAATTTTAGTTGATCCTATGATGATCCTGTTTGCTAAACACATAAATTACATATTGAGCAAAAGTTAATAGGTACAGGTAGTTATATGTCTTATGTGCCATCATGTCTACACATTAATGCAAGTACTGTGGTGAGTGGGCTATCAGTCTCCACATTGCTATACTTTCTTCTGCTGGATTTAAACAAGGTTCAAGGTTCAAGCCCTACCTTAGATAAGTGACAGTTCTGCCAGCCAAATTATCGTAGATGATCAATTTGTTATTTATCCCCTGTCATCACACGTTCAGTTGTGCTAGTTATGGTTGAATATTGATCAGTGATCTAATGCTACTGTCTTGTTTTTCAGATATTGATGAATGCTTAGAGCAGCCTGGACTTTGTAGAAATGGCGTCTGTAGAAATACCAAGGGAAGCTTTGAATGCGAATGTAATGCCGGATTTGTTGCAACAAGCAGCAAACAATCTTGCAGAGGTTGGTTAATCATTTCGTTTTCAGCTTTTATGTAGATTCTACATTTCAGCTCTTTTTTCTCTATTCAAAAAATTGTATCTCGTTTTCTTTATGTTGCCTTGTTTCTTCTAGATCTTGATGAATGTCTCGAAGTAACAGGCTTCTGTGAGTACGGTACATGTACAAATACAATCGGAAGTGCCAATTGCAAATGTAACGAAGGATTTGAACGTGCCAGAGATACATGCATTGATATTGATGAATGTACATCAGACCCATCTCTCTGTGAAATTGGTGGTCAATGTGTCAACACTAAAGGCAGCTTCAAATGTTTGTGTAACACACCTGGATTCAGATTGGGAAATCAAGGAAGATCTTGTGTTGGTAAGGATAATGATTAGTTATTTGGGAAGTTTTACCTGATAATGATCGTGCATAGTAGGATACCTGAACCTCGAGGTTTTTCTCTTCTTCCGTTACGACTATGTGTCCTGTTCCCAGGAGTTTAGAAACATCAGACGCCTAGTTACTTTACCTCACTCGAACTAACCTTTTCCTGAAACTGTCTCCCTAAAATATCTGCCCTCTAGAATATTCAAGTCTGTTTATCTCCTAAACTTGTTTATTATTTTAAAAGCATTCAAGTATAATATACCAGCAATGGTTTTGGCTTAAAATCCTGCCCAATATTATCGACACAGTCATGCAGAAATACTAGCCAGAGGCTCCCTCCAACGGTTATGCAACCAACCAACACCTTGTCTCACACTATTTCTATCCGCACTATTAACCCCTATTAAATTTCTATCCACACTTTTTTGCAGTAATGCTGTTGATTAAGTGTAGCCTGGCCTTTCTAGAATTAGTGTAAGAAAGCGTTTTTGAAGAGTTTTTTGGAGTGAAATTCCAAACCCCCTACTTGCTTATTCGAACCCCCTGCCAATTAGGTCTTGCATGAACTTAGAATCTCCTTTCTAATTCCAAACCGCCCCAAAGCAATTAGGCACCTAAGAGCAGAGGTGATATGCTTTAGACATTAACAGGAATTTTCTCTCTGTTTTTTAGATGTTCGTGAAGGTATCTGCTTCGCCAAACTCGAAGGTAACAGATGTACTCGTGCAACTGCATTCCAAGTGACAAAGTCAGTTTGCTGTTGTAGTATGAATGCTGGTTGGGGTGATCCTTGTGATTTGTGTCCAAAAGAAGGAACTAAAGAATTCTCATTGTATTGTCCAAATGGTATTGGTTACAACAGGAACCAAACTGGTAAGTAAGACTTAATAGATAATCCACTTTTGAGCTTTTGTTTACTTTGGCCACAGAAGCAAGATACATCACTGAGGCGAGCTAATTTTTGAGTAATAAAATTAAGAAGAACAAAAAGTTTATTTTTGATGGACTGCCGCCATCCCAATTCGCAAGAAGAGTGCGAAAAGTAGAAGGTATAGATGTGTAGTCAATCAAGTGAGCTTTCTGATTATTGCTGTAAAAGTAACACTATTTTCTTCTCTAAAGCCATCTATTTTCTTTATGTCGACATTTAGCACAGCCAGAACCAGTTGTTGACTGCTTATCGGCGTTAGCTGACCTGTTGACATCAGCGCTCTGGCAACTATTTGGCAATGAGTTTCTTTTTGACGGCAACTAGTCGGTGCACCGTTCCAGAAAGTTGGGCATGTTCTACTTCTGCGGCTCGTTGCCAACTGGTTCCCATCAGTCGCAGTCGACATGAGCGCTCTTACGATGGTGATCAACTGTATTCTACATTCTGTATTCTACTGTATTCTTATGTATTGTACTATTCTGTATAAGTTCTGACTTGTTGGTTGTTGACATGTTGACATAAGTTGGCAGTTACAACTAGTTTTTGTTAGTTCTATCGTATCGTAACTAGACATACGCCTGACTTAAAACGTAAAAACGTAAAAGTTTTCTTAACATGTCTGACCAGAGAGGTTCGTAACTACTCGCCAGCTCCTGTACAGAGTTTCTTGTATTTCTTTTTTTCGTATATTATATGAAATAAGCTAAGTATGTATTTTCTTATTAAGTGTGTATTAATTGAGATTTATATGATCCTATAGATATCAATGAATGTGCTCTAAACTATGGTGAATGTAAAAATGGCAAATGTGTCAACACAGATGGAAGCTACAGATGCGACTGCAACAACGGATACAAGAAGTCAGGAAACTCCAAGGAATGTGTTGGTAAGTAATCGGATCTCAAACTGTCTGAATCGGATCTAAAACCGTTTGAATCGGATCTAAAACTGTCTGAATCGGATCTAAAACTGTCTGAATCGAATCTAAAACTGTCTGAATCGGATCAAAAACTGTCTGATCGACGAGACTGAGACGAGCGAGGACGACTTCAGCAAAAGGTCCTTACTTGAAAATATTTCAAGTCAATTGAATTGAATTCAAAATTGAATTGAATTCGATATTGTCTGAGATGGATCAACATGATACAAGGCATGAAATATATGTATTTTGCGCGTCTTAAATGAAGCGTAGCATACCTATATAGCTTGGGCCGCAAATAAAGCTATAAAACTACTCACTGTGTATAAGATGAAATAGCAACATAATGTAAAGTCCAAACAATTTCTATTTATCTTACTGCCTCTTTCAAGAGTGATTTTGAATTGAACTTCTATATTATATATGTATATAGTGTTCTAGTAATGGAGTATGATTTTAAGCAAGTATAAAATAAGTATAAGTAATACAAAAAATAAACGCTGGGAGAGTAAACATGCTATGATGTTTAAAGTATTGATCCTGGTGCGCTAAAAACAGAGCGTTGATGAAGGAAATGACCTGACATAATATTCTCGGTGTGGGAGCAGTGTGGGACTTCTACTAGGAACATGATGCTATGGAGAAACTTAAAGCTAGAGGTTAAACGACCGAGAAAGAAATAGCCTTAAGCTTCAGAGAAAAATAATCTTGAGCTTGACGGAGAAGAGAGAGTGCCTAAGATTATGATTTGGAGAAACCATGATTTAAAACGTAATTATAGTGCTGTCCATCTGAGGTTATTTTACATTAATTTAGAACCTTTCCTTTCGTAGATGTTGATGAATGTACTGAGATGCAAGGTGCTTGTGGAGCAGGAAATTGCACCAACTCTGTTGGCTCATTCTCTTGCAAGTGTGAACCCGGCTACAGGCCTGGCAAAGACAGTCCTGCCTGTGTTGGTGAGTAGATTGTGTTTATAGTATAACATACATTTTAATAACCCGCTAGCGTGCCCTGAAACGAAATGCGTTGAAGTCCTTCGAGGATGACCGCCGCCAACGTCTCTCAGCCGCACGAAAGCGGCGTCACAGAGCTGGTTTGCCTCCATCCTGACGACTGGCATTCCATGTCCCACCTGCACCCGCATGCGTGCTTCAGACTTCAACCTGCGAAGCCATGTGCGTGTACACTTGTGAAATACAATCGTCTTCCTCGGCTTCCGAGAGACAAACACGATGATGATGATGACATTTTGATAATAATATGTTAACGTTATGAGCGCTGAGAATATAAACCGGATGGAGTCCCTAACTCCTTCTTAGTAGAAACGCTATTGGTTAAGCATCTGAATTTGTTTTTCTTAAGATAAAACTTCCTTCTTTGTCTTGAATGTATCATCTCTCAAGTGTTATTTCTTTTCTAATGATTATGTTTTTACTTACACCCAGATGTCGATGAATGCAGTGAGGAAGAAAATCTCTGTGCCCATCGATGTACAAATGTACCAGGATCGTACAAATGTGTTTGTCCAAGAGGATTCAAAGTTGCTGCCGATGGAAGAATGTGTGAAGGTATGGCCTTAGTCCAAAATATGTATAAGAATTTTTTTAAAGATAATATCATATTTTTTCACAAAAGAGGGACAGAAAAATCTATACTCTGGTACAAATCAATTTTGACTTTTTCTTAAGAAACCATACCGATAATTTTGCCTTTTACTTAATTTTGTATTAAATTATTTTCAGATATTG
>JAADKT020053896.1:0-10574 GCA_011763395.2 Chrysaora chesapeakei
TTCGCTAGAGTCCGGGGAGGTTAGCTCCCCATGGCATCCCACAACCTCCCCGGACTCTAGCGAAAGTTCAGAAGGCTTTATTTTCTATTTATCTGAGTTTTTGGATACACAGTATGCTGGAAAAGGCAAAAATCTTTTTCTTACAAAACAACTATTGATGTACAACAAGTTATAGTGCAAAAGTCAACAGTAAATATGGGTCATTAAGGAAAACCTGGGTGGTGGTGGTTGCAAGTCTAGCATTTTGCACTTTAAAGTATTTGCATCCCTGGTGACCATTCAAACAAAAAAAATACATACTCAAGCAGGATCAGCCTGCATGATACACCATAAATCTTCGAATAAGCCCTGGGGGGTTTTGCAACAACGAATTTTTGGTGGGATTTCATCGAGGGGAGGGCATATTCAAGGGGGGGCTTATTTCAATGTTCAATAGCTCCAGTATGTTTTTGACAGAGGAGAAGAGAGCAAAAAGATAACTTTTGTGCATTCTATAGTCAAAATCAGCTCTTTGCCAACAGCTAATGACTGATTTTGGTTGAAAACATAGTAAAACCTGTCTGCACAACCTTTCCAGCTTTTTGTTAAAAAGATTCATTATAAGCAAAAACAAATTCATAAGGCCTTTGAATTATTCCAAATGGGGGCTTACTCAAGGGGAAGCTTCATTTGTAACAATGAGTTCTCAGGCGAGGGCTAATTCAAGGGGAGAGCTTATTCGAAGGTGGGGGCTTATTAGAGGATTTACAGTACACTTAGGTACCTCCTTGTTCTGTGTTGACATGACAAACCAAATTACTGATTACAATGTATTAAGTTCACTTAATAGAAAATGAAGCTCCTGCAAGTTAATATTTAATGAACACAAGTTTAGAATTGTTTTTATTACTTTGAGGTGGCACTGTCATTTTCATAACTGGTAAAAATAATTAAATACAAGTCTTACAAAACAAAACCACTGGCTTCAGCAATATTATATTTCTTAGGTTAAAGACAACTCTCTTTACCTCCAAAGATGACCAAGGAAACACATTCTTTGCGGACCGGGATGGGGAATTCAATATCATGGACATGCTGGATAGATTGAGCTTCAAAGCATGCGAGGAGACATGTGACATTGTTCAAGATCGGCATCCCATTCCAACCCACCAAATCTTCACAAGCACAATACCAAACATGCACAATCTTCCTCAGCTTCAAAGGACTGTTCTTTCGGCGCAAGGAGTTTTACGAGGCCTGACATTGCTTCAGTTCAGCAAAGCACCAGAGGCTCCCCAATATGGCATACTGCTGCAGCGAACATTGGAGATCGTGAAATTACAAGAAGCAACCTGAGAGGCACTTTCGAAGCTGATGGAAGCCTGACAGTTGAAGTTGTAGTGTATCTCAAGCTGAAGGAAACCCAGTGCAATGTTGCAGCAATTACACGCATGATTGCTACACTCTGTGACTCTCGTGGTCTTGAAATTGAATACAGTCCAGAAACCAGTGGTGAGTCTTAAAATTATTGAAAATCTTTGTAGAAAGAAAGAGGGTTAAGAAGACCTCGATTTATTAACAATCTGAAATACAAAAATGAAACAAGTGTCAAAGCAGTTGCATCTGCAAGGTTAATAAAAGAAATAAAAATCTAAAGCATCAATTTGTCAAGCATTAAGCTAGTTGAAAACAAGTTGTAATATGAACAAGGATCACCATTATTCACAACATGATTTATGACATTTTAACTAGTTGAGTTTACTATATAACCAATGAACAGAAATTGTTTGATAGAAAAGTCACAGGCATAATCCTTGCAAAGATAATTTTCTCATTTTTCTAAATATGGTGATCATTAATAGGACTAGTTTCCAAACAGATTTTAATGAAAGCCAATTTAACTGTTTTGTTTACATTATCTGGTTACATCTTATTTTGTCAAAAATGCAGTAATTCTGACATTAATGACCTGTCTGCAGTGTGACACTTTTTGCTTGCAGAGATCTTAGGTATGCCAGGCCAGCTGAGCTTCATGTCACAGCAGATGCAAAACCTCTTAAAACTCATCAAGTACACTGTTCAATGTGCAAATTTCAGTGTTCATCATATGGAATTTTTTTTAGATATTTGGTTATCCTGAAATTGAAGTAAATAAGATTTTATTTAAAAGAAGAAGTAGAAATGCAACTGGCAATTGCCAAAATTTTTCACATGTGTGTTTCAATCAGGTGTGACATATTTGCTTTGGGTTGCAACCTTTGAGGGGCCTTGTCATGTGTACTCTGCAGACTGGTTTAAATACTGGAAATTATTATTCATCTATGCTCTCCTTTCGTCAACAGGCATAAAATTCTTGCAGACTGGTTCCATAAAATTGTTGCTGTTGATACCAACGAGTTTTTGCGTTTGAAGAACAGCAGGGAAGAAAGATCAAAAGAAGCTAGAAAAAACGAAGGTAACTTTTATTCTGAAGCATATCTAACTGCGCAATACAACCGACTGTTGGAGAAGAGAACTGAATGAATGTTTGACAACAAACCATTGTCATATATTTTGTTTCACTTTCTCATTTTCTAATAGTTTTGGAGATGGCAAAAAGATTTTGACTTTAACAATGAAAATATATTTTGCAGTCAATCTGTTCTTGAGAGGTGTTTTTGCCTTCTAATGCCCTGGGAATTAGTATACCCCTATACATTAATGTTTTTCCTCACCTTATTCCCTTCTAACAATGAATTGCAATCCATGGAATTGGAACATTGTTATTGCTGGTTTGTTGGTTTCGACAGCCAACTTTTCATTTGTGCTTTATAGGCAACACAGCAATGATTGAAGACATCAGAGAGTCCATTAATGAAGAAGTTGACACCCTTCAGGCCAAAATTGAGAAGTCTTTCTCAAAGAAGATGGACAGCATGAAGGAGGAAATGGAAAGACACCATGGCTGCTTGCAAAACAAACAAATTGTAACATACCTGAGAACCATCTTAAAGTGCACAATATGCACAAACTTTCCAGAAGGTCAGTTTGTTGCTCCAAAATGCTTTGGACAGGCTATTGCATGCTACCAGTGCCTACTTCAATGGCTAAATATGGACAGGGATGGAGAAGCAACATGTCCATGCTGCAACAAAAGTGCAGGAGAAGACGATATAGTCAAAGTTTATAGTTTTGGGGATATTTTAGAAAAATTTAAAGATTCGGAATTATGTGATTGACCTTGTCATGAAAACTTAATCATTAAACGTTAAACTTTATGTTCCTGTTTTTATATTTTTGTATGGCTCTACACACTCTTTTTATAAGAAACCTACCTGAAGGCCTAGTTCTTAAAGTTCCTTATATTTGGGCCTCTTCTGAGGCAATTATAGTTCCAAAAGTTCCTTAATAGTTCCTTAATTTTAACTGCACATGTAGTGGTCTTAAAAATAAAGAGAGAGAGATTTGCACGTGAGCAAAGCTTGTGACTACTCAAAGAAGCATTGGATACATGCTTAACGTACAGTTTATGTGATTTTCGACTGCAAATGAATGGAACCGGCTTTCTAATTCTTGATTGTTCACAGTGATAAAAATATTCAACATTCAAAAGTTCCTTAGTGATTTTCTCTTTAGTAGTATAAGTTCCTTAAATTTTCGGGCCTTCCACATGTAGGTTCCTTGTAAAGTGGTTACTTATAAAAAAGCGTGTACTCTTCTACTGCAGTTTAGGGGTCCCTTGTTAACAACATTAATTACATATCCTCTTGTTGAATACGCCTACTGGACTTGGGCCTATTCCAACGGCCCCACCTTAACAGAATACCTCTAAATTACCATAAGTTCATTTTCAGAATTGTCAGGAGGTAGGTAGCTAGGGTGCCCTCAACTGCGTTCTTGGTGAGATAATAGCGTTGCTGATTTCACCTTGCCTGCTCTAGTAAGTTGGGTGTGGCCAATAGGATCGGCGGCCTGAAACCATTTTGCACAGACCAGAGATATCCCGTGTGTGTGAAACTCGGCCAAATGTCCCTTATTTTCCAATTGACAAGAATGATAACCTGAACAAAACCCAAATCAATGTTCTTACAGCAAATCAAGTTCTTAAGCTTACTGTTGTTGCTTTGTTGCAGCTGCATATTCGATGATCCCAAATTTATATGAAGCAAAATCATGGAGTCCGTCGCCTGTGCTGCTGGTTTCGTCTTCGTGGTTGACTTCGTTTGTTGCATCTCTTATTTGAGATATTATAGGCTAATGCTTTAAATACTTCTCCATTGAACCAGATTAAAATATATTGTACATTATAATGCTACATTTGAGTTATCTTAGTAATGTCTTGTCGCTTTATTACTTATCTGTTGACTCAAAGCACTAATTCAGGAAAGGGAAATTTGTCGAAAGCACATTCTTCAATTTTTAAATTGGGTTGTCACAGCAGGAACACAGAAGGCAGGCGTAATCTAAATAAAAACAATGGGTTTTGTAACAATTGGGGGCACCACCCTTACCTGCCCCACCAGTATAGATTTACCATTTACGTGAAGGTACTGCAAGCAAACAGTTCTTTTGCTGCAAAGCGTGAAAATTCAATACATGTGACATGGAAAACAGACAATCAACTTTGCATCAACAGGGACTGACTTTAAGTAAATGCCACATGTTGACTGTTATTTAGCTGAAAAGCGGGACAATGTGTCATACGTGAAATCACAAAAGGGATGCCACATGTTCACTCTCGTTTAGCTGAAAAGCGGGACAATGTGTTACACGTGACATCAGAAAATGGACTATAGGGACTGACTTCAGGTAAATGCCACATGTTGACTGTTATTTAGCTGAAAAGCGGGACAATGTGTCACACATAACATTAGAAAAGGGACTAGTGAAAGACTGATTACCCCTGGAGGGGGGAGAACTTAGTATAATTTGGATACGGGTATGTGCCATTCGTACAGGTGGGATTTTGGCCCTGAAAATCTCTAAACATGGATATAATTTTAACCGAAACCCCATAAAAGTGGGTGATAAATTGAAGAAAAGTCGCAAGTTTAACCTTACTTCATAGTACAATATCAAGCAATAATAAGGTCTAGAAAGTCTTGTTATTCTCACAGTCCACTTATTTTTACTCATTAAATAGGGTCTGTTACTGCAAAGGTTTACATTAAAAGTGGATGGATTTCGGAAATCTGGGCGGCACATCCTCATCCATTCATAAGTCATGTACCCCCCGCGATTGATTACGTTGAATGAGGCCTTTATGATAGGATGATTACCAAGATGCCACATGCACATGACCAAAGCGCAATACACCTTTTCAACTAAGAGCCTCGTTTTCAAAAGTTGTTTGCACGAAAATTTTGACCCCAGATTCAGATTCAGCACCTTCATTTGATTTTTGACGCAAATTTTTACGCTTCTCGTCCTTACGATGTGATTATATAGTGATGAAAAGTTTGAAAATCTATAAAGGATTTGACCTTGAAAAATATCTCTGGGTGAAATTTTATACCCTCGGTAATTTTTCATGGTCCAATCCCTTATAACTTTTCTAAATTTTAATGGCTATAAAATCACAGCGTAAGGACTAGAAGCATAAAAATTTGTCCAAACACTAAAACGAAGGTGTTGATTTCGAATCTGATGTCGAAATGCTTTTATGACCCAATTTAAAAAATTTTTGAAAACGAGGCACTTTGTTGAAAGGGTGTATGGACCTGTTACTATAAGAAGAAAAATAAAGGGGGTAATAAAACTAATTTCAATCAAGAATAGTAAAAGACTTTGATTACGCTGAATGTTGTGTAAATGATAGAGAAGATGGTCCATATACCACATGGGCATGAAAAGAGTGCTATTTCCCTGTTACTATAAGAAGAAAAGTAAGGGGGGTAATAAAACTAAATTCAATCACATATAGTAAAAGAATTTTATTACGCTTAATGATGTGTAAATAATGGAGAAGATGGTCCATATACCACATGCGCATGCAAAGAGTGTAATTTCCCTGTTACTATAAGAAGAAAAATAAAGGGGGGAATAAAGCTAAATTCAATCAAGAATAGTAAAAGACTTTGATTACGCTGAATGTTGCGTATATGATAGAGAAGATGGCCCATATACCATATGAGCATGAAAAGAGTACTATTTCCCTGTTACTATAAGAAGAAAAATAAGGGGGGGGGTAGTAAAACTAAATTCAATCAAGAATGGTAAACGAATTTGATTACGCTAAATGATGCATAAATGATGGAGAAGATGGTCCATATACCACATGTGCATGAAAAGAGTGCAATTTCCCTGTTACTATAAGAAGAAAAATAAAGGGGTTAATAAAACTAAATTCAGTCAAGAATAGTAACAGACTTTGATTACGCTGAATGTTGCGTATATGATAGAGAAAATGGCCCATATACCACATGCGCATGAAAAGAGTGCAATTTACTTGTTACTATAAAAAGAAAAATAAGGGGGGTAATAAAACTTTTTTGTATGAAATAATAATAAAGTACACAGGAGTGCACATCCAACTAAAATATAAGGGTGTAGTACCAACCTCCGCTTTGCGCCCCAGAAAAGCCGTCCACGCCCACCTTATATAGAGTGAAGTAATATAGATGTGTAATGATTTCATATATGATCCATTTCGGGATGTAGTGTTTTTGTACTTATATTTTTTTCCCTGATATGCATCATTTTCCACCTGCTGTCGCTAGTGGAGGAGAAAAGATTTCTTGCAGGAATGATGTCTTCTCATTTTGTAAAATGGTTGGCAAAATTTTACAAAGAATATCAGCATGAAAAACTTGAGCATTTTAAAGTCAAATGCTGCTCTTTGGACTGTAAAGAAGGTCCACTGCACAGTTGGTTTTTGGAAGCGCTTGATATTGTTTTTATGTCATGCGACTTGCCAAAAATGACTTAAAGGTGTTTAAAAATCCTGACTCTCGAATTTCGTTTCATAGGCTATTTTGGTACTAAGGCCTAACGTAGTGGTTGCCGTCTCACACGAAAATGCCGCTGTTATAAAATAAACTCTTACTTTACAATCATTTTGAAACTCTTTCATGATTTGGAATACAGGTGCAAATATTTTGCTTCAGAACATCTATTTTGTTTCTATAAAATTTATAATAAATCACTGTTTAAAATTACTACATCGTTTTCTACAATCAAATTTCAGCCCAATGTAATTCTGTTGTGTGAATATATGAAAGTAGGTAGTCTTTGAAAAATCTGCTGTTTCGATTCACAAGAAGATGAAACAATGAGCTGAAGTCTGGAAATTGATTAGAAATCATGGAGTCTCTCTCCTTCACCAGTTCAAGACGTATCTTCAGGGGTTCTTGTCCAAATGAGCCAACATCTTTTATTGAACCTCCAAGTTCCCGATATTTGTTTGCTATAATTTGCCCTTGCGGCAACAAATCATGATCAGCAGCTCAGAATTTTCCTGTTCATGAAAAGGAATTCCATGACTGTAATGGACTTTCTTTGCCTGAAACAAAGTTCTAAATTTTAAAAATTATTAAAAGGTTAAGGTTATTTTGTGTTGACGTCTCATATTTTTTCTGTATTGGACTTCAATGGTAATAGCAATACCGTAAACTCCTGATAACTCGTATCTTTCTCAAACCTCAAGCCCCCTATCCCAGTTTCTGAGTTTATGATTTGTTATGTATTTGCTTTCTTCAGCAGTCATTCTGTTGCAAAGGTGCATTGGTCCCGAAATTTGGCAATTTGGGTTTCTATCACTGGCCGTATAAGATTTCATTTCCACTCAAAAAAGGGCCGGTGCATTGCACGCCAAGTTTCCTGCATCTAGAGCTACAAAGTAGTATTATTAAAAGCAAGTTGTTAGAAGGTAGTATTGTAGGAAGTCCACATGTTGTTGTTGTTGTTGTAGGTTAGTTTTAACTGTATTATAAGAGGAAATACCTGGAATGGGATGAGAATTCCATGATTCAATCACGGGTGGTATTCCTACAGAGCATGCTTTGATAACCGCAGACACTGCTGCTTTTGTTAAAACGTCATCAATATCCAGCAGATCCTCATTGCACAATTCAATCAACACATTTTTATAGGGTAATTTACTCTGGCATTGATTTCAGGCCAAAGTCTTTCAGCTGGCAAGTTCTAAAATGAAAAATGCAAGGCATGGAATGGAATGGAACATCATGACACATGACTTCATCGTGACTTCATAACAGATATAGGATATGGAGTCACATCTGTATTTGCACCCGTGAATGTTACAAGCTACTGCACATACTTACTCTTTTTTATTCTGTTTGAGCCCATGGATTCCTAAGAACATTGTTCCTCAAATGAAACACTTGTTCTTTAGCAAACAAAGTTAAGCAAAATTCCTTGCCATGAGCAACATGAATTTGATCCCATATCCCATAATTCAAAACTGTAGGCCTAAGAGAAAGTTACAAGATTTCAAGAAAATTGATGGAGTACATCGAACTGCTTGCTATTCCACTAAACATTGAAAGCTGAACAATGAAGAAAAACGATTGACTACCTGAACACCATATCGTATAAAATAATGTTATTTTTTATTGGCGATGCTTCGATGAATTGTGTTGGTCATGCAAAATCTTTTTACAGACCTTTCGGACAACCGTTTCCTCTCCCTGTAACTTTGTACTAAGACATGCGATATTTCTTTGTGGGTCATTTGCTGCTCTTCAACCAAACTTCTGATCTCACTTGAAATTCCCAAGTTTTCAATTGTCGAAGACATATTTCTTTGTGTTCCTTTTATTTGAGGAAACTTTGTGTGAGTCACTGCGTTGCACTGACTGATCAGAACCTTTGGCTGATAGCGTAAAGGAAGGAATTGGGACATGGTTAGGGTAAGGGTTACAGTTATGGTTGGGCTTAGTGTTAGAGTTAGTGTTAGGTTTAGGATTGAGGCAAGGGTTAGGGTTAGGGTTATGGTTAGGGTTATATTTAGGGATGAGGTTAGGGTTAGTGTTAGGGTTAGGGAAAGGGAAAGGGATATGGTTGGAGTTAGGGTGAACGTTATGGTTAGGGTTAGGATTAGGTTTAGGGTTAGGGTTAGGGTTAGGGTTAGGGTTAGGGTTAGGGTTAGGGTTAGGGATAGATTTAGGTTATGGTTAGGGTTAGGGTTAGTGTTAGGGTTAGGGTTAGGGTTAGGTTATGGTCAAGGTTATGTTTAGAGATAGTATTAGTGTTAGTGTTAGTAATAGGGTTAGGGATATAGTTAGAGTTTGGGCTTAGGTTAGGGATATGGTTTGGGCTATGGTTTTGGTTAGGGTTAGGGTTAGGGTTAGGGTTAGGGTTAGGGTCAGGGTTATGCTTAGGGATATTGTTAGGGTTAGTTTTAGTAATAGCGTTAGGGATATAGCTACGGTTAGGCTTAGGGTTAGGGTTATGTTTAGGGATAGTGTTAGGATTATGGTCATGGTTAGGCTTAGGGATACAGTTATGGTTAGGGTTAGTGTTAGAGTTAGTGTTAGGGTTAGGGTTAGGGCAAGGGTTATGGTTAGGGTTATTTTTAGGGATAAGGCTAGGATTAGTGTTAGGGTTAGGGAATATCATATGGTTGGAGTTAGGGTGAAGGTTATGGTTAGGGTTAGGATTTGGGTTAGTGTTAAGGTTAGGATTAGGGTTAGGGTAAGGAATACGGTTAGGGTTAGGGTTAAGGTCAGGGTTAGGGTTAAGGTTAGGGCTAGGATCAGGGTATTGGTTGAGGGTTAGGGTTATGGTTAGGTTTTGGGTTAGTGTTAGGGTTAGGGCTAGGGTTAGGGTTATGGTAATGATTGGGGTTGGGGTTAGGATTAGGGTTATTGTTAGAGCTAGATTAGGTTTTGTGATAGGGTTAAGGTTACAGTTAGGCTTAGTTTTAAGAAAGAGGTTGGGTCAGGGTTATGCTAAGGGTTAGGGTTAGATTTAGGGTTAGAGTTAGGGTTAGGGTTAGTGTTAGGAATAGGTTTATGGTTGGGGTTAGGATTACAGTTAGGTTTAAGGTTAGGGTTAGAGGTTAGGGTTACTGTTAGGGTTAGGGTTAGGGTTAGGGTTAGGGTTAGGGTTAAGGTTAGGGTTAGGGTTAGGGTCAGGGTTATGTTTAGGGATAGGGTTATGATTAGTGTCAGGAATAGGGTTAGGGATATAGTTAGAGCTAGGGTTAGGGCTAGAATTTTGGTTAGAGTTATGGTTCTGGGTAGGGCTACAGTTATGGTTTGGCTTAGTGTCAGAGTTAGTGTTAGGGTTAGGGTTATGGGAAGGGTTAGGGTAAGGGTTATGGTTAGGGTTATATTTAGAGATAAGGTTATTATTTTTGTTAGGATTAGGGAAAGGGATATGGTTGGAGTTAGGGTGAAGGTTATGGTTAGGGTTAAGATTAGGGTTAGGGTTAAGGTTAGGGTCAGAGTCAGAGTCAAGGTTGGTGTTAGGGTTAGGGTTAGGGTTAGGGTTAGGTTTAGGGTTAGGGTTATGGCCAGGGTTATGTTTGGGGATAGTGTTAGGGTTAATGTTGGTAACAGTGTTAGGTATATAGTTAGGGTTAGGGTTAGGGTTAGGGTTAGGGTTAGGGTTAGGGTCAGGGTTATGGTTAGGGTTAGGGTTAGGGTTAGGGT
>JAADKT020054007.1:0-10574 GCA_011763395.2 Chrysaora chesapeakei
TGTAAAAATTAGTATTTATACATATCCCACGACAAGGAACAGTATAAGGAACTTTCAGCCTCATTTTGTTAAAAAATCAAGGAACTCCAGCCTCAACTCAGACCAAAGGTTCCTTATAATAAAAAAAAACGTGTAGGTGTACAAAATCGAAGATTAGCTCATCTAATTTGAAGTTCGGGGTGGGGCGGGAGGGAACCTAAACTATATGACAACTTGCTATAGACCTGTGAAGCTTCTCATGGGAAGCGTGCAACACCAATTCCAATGCTTTACATGCCACTATCTTATTCTATTGTACTGTTGATAAATGCATTTCACTGTTCAAAGCGAGGTTCAAAGCCTGCTGTATTTAAGATCAAAGTGACTGTGAGACTGCTGATCACATAACAAGTAAAATTTGGTCGTGGTCAACTCTATAACATATCTTTTGCAATTTGTTTGTAAGAAAGTTCGGAATGACTCCAGTACTCAAACTTTCTTAACATACGTTTTCTTATTGTTGTCTTTAGTACTATTGACACCTCAAACCACTACTCAATCCTCTGAATAAATAACATTTACACAAAAACGCATCCTTGAATTGACTTTTTAATGCATCAGCATAGACGTAGGTCACATATTCGGTCAAGGCAAATGCAAAAATTCTTATAGCGCCAAGTACTACTTTCTTATAAACCAATTTCTTTCAAAAAAAACTACTTGCAAGAGAACAACCTTTTAAAGGAACATCAGAACGAGATTTGGGTCTGTTATCTCCGAAACTAATAGAGTGACAAAGTGAAAAAAACATTTTAGCATTTCTGAATTTGCTCTTCATTTTCTGAAACAGCATGAAAAATAATGCAGAAATGTGGAAAATCAGTCGAAAATATTAAATATTGCCTGAGATATGGCCATCCAAAGAAATAAGTTTCACTAGGAAATCGCTGTATTTTTGCTCTGGTTCATACTGTTTAGAACCGGGCGCAAAAATTGTTTCGAATGACCATATATCAGCCACTGTTTGATGTATTTGATTGATTTTGCACATGGAATTATTATTTTTTGGCGTTCTTTCAGAAAATGAAGAGCAAATTTAGAGATTCTTAACAAAAGTATAGGCATAAACATGAAGGTCTGGTCCAAAAATGTAATTAAAACATGTTTTTTTGTGTTTGGGTGATATGGTAGTGTATGATGTAATACGCAGGCTGACAAAGAAGCTTTGTGTACTTATAAAAAGCGTGTTATTTCATTAAGCATTGGATGAGACGACGATGCCACAGCACGTTCAATATTTTTTGGTTACAATAAGCAATTTCTGTTTTTTGCAGATGGCAGCTTGGTCGCCTGACGAGGGTGTAACTAACGCCAGTGACGTATGTCAATCACTTATGAAAGGAGCAACCCAAAAAGGTTTTGTTTTGTTTACCGTTATCTACAATGCCTGCAAAACGTGGTTGGAACACCCTGTGATTTGTCGTGAAATACGACTCTTGTTCCGTTTTCCATTGTAAAGTAAAGGGAGTAAACCCCCTCCCCCCGAAACAATGTTGTTTTGGGCTTATCGCAGATTATTCTTAGGTGCCAAATAAACGCCCTCCCCCCGTTTATTAATTTTGAGACTTGTCCCCCAGCCCCTGGACCTTATTAGGATCCCCGCGTTAATTAATTGTGGAAGAAACCATTTCATTTGTAAATGGAGTAAACTATGCTTCATAACATCCTCCCTCCATTTCTTTATTTTTTCTAATATTTTCACACTCCCGTTTATTAAGACTCCCCATTTATTAACACTGATTTTCGTAGAGTCCCCACCCACCCGTTTATTTGGACCCCCTGTTTATTAATTTTTCGAAAAATTTCTTATCCCTCCGTTTATTTGGACCTCCCCGTTTATTTGGCACCTTAGAGTAATCGTCTGTAAAAATTTTGCAATAGATATTTGTTACGTGACAATCACATGCCAAATTTAAATTCCGTTAACGAAAAAATGGTTTAAAAATATAGTCAATATGGGCTTATTGTGTCCAGTTGCGCTCTTTCATTTACTGTATAGCAAGTTATTGTTTGCTGAGTTTAGAACATTTTTCAAAATATGACGTCATAAATCGTTGTGACATTAATTAGCTGCTATTTTTGACATTAATTAAGATATTGAAATAATTATATGAAATAGGTAATCAAAACTGCTGGTTTTTGATAGTGCAAGTTTCAATACTTTGTCATTTGCCACTGTGGAACAAGCAAGGGGGAGGATGTACCAATCTGTACCTGTTCGGACCCCGTAGTGAATAGGGTAATTGCCGATCTAACAACATTTTTTGTGTGGGGGGTCTGCTGCAGTTTCAAAAGAGAAATTAGTGCCAGTGTTCCAAGAATTTTAGCACGCATTGTAGTTTTAATAAGATTCATGCCTTAGTAAATTCAGATTTTTTCAAACATAATGAGGGGTTATCTGCCATTTAATTGCTATTTCTATCGTTTTATAGGTGTGAAGTTTATTGAAGGTATCTCTGTAAATAATGTTGCAACGAACGGCAGAAGGGTTGTTGGAGTTGACACGGATCGTGGGTTTATTAAATGCGAAAAATTCATCAACTGTGGTGGCCAGGTGAGCACTCTTTGACTTTGAGCATGAACGTACCTGTACCTATGGGATATCTACTTCTTAGATGCAAGAAAGGGATTTCATCAATGCTTTACGCTGCAGTAGATGCCCGAATAAAAGAACCGTTCATTTTTTTGACTGGCTGAAATGGTTTTTATCTGTAGGGTGTGTAAGAGGAAAACAGCGTCAATAGGTTCTTAATTGTTGACACATTCTTGGAGAGGTGGTTACTCCTATAGAGGGGTAGGTATAATGTGCCTGATCGGGTTATGGGTTTGTTTGCAATATTTTGCGCGGTTTTATGGGTCCTTTTCTGTACCTTTTTGGCCGGGTTCTACAATCATGGACAAAATATGTTGAGACAAATACTCAGTCATGTTGATTGGGGCTCAATGTCTCTGCCCCCCTCCCTCCTTCAATGTTGATTTCTTTCTTATAGATTTCTTTATACATATTCTGCCCGCGTGATGGGTCGCTCAATTCTGTGGCGAATCAAACGAAGTTACCAACATTGAACTGGGGAGAGGGGGGGGGGGGCAATGTAAGCCAATACGCTATGTGGAGGTACATTTTCAGTATTGTCTCAACAAGTTTCTCCGTGATTGTAGGTCAGTTTAATAGTTTGTAAAATTTTTGGCCTAGTTATGGATCAAAATCTTGCCATGGTTAAGGGTCCACCTTCGGATTCTCAGAGGCACATGTATACCCCTCCTTAGACTGATTACCTGAGTCGTAGTTTCGCTATTGAATTGAAATGATGGGCGCTCAAACTAGTTTGAGCGGTCTCCTTTTAGTGCTAGCCTCGGTCGCATGAGCAATAACTGGGACTCAGGTAATCAGTCTAACCCCTCCCTTTACAAGAGTCACCCCCTCGCACAGTCTACAATATGCTACGCAGGAATAAAATACATTAACATGGCTCTCTGGCCTAGGAATTCTCATGAGCTTCTCAAAAGTTTTTAAGCAAATAACAGTCTTTCATATGATTAATTTTTTTTTACTCTGCTAAATTGTAAAATTGCTTGCGCCTGGGCTATCGATCATTAATTGAAGTTTCATTCTTATTCTTGTTTGTAACTTTATGTTCATATTTTTAATCATTTGTTTGTTCTCGTTTGTCATTCGTTTTTTGTTTTTTTTTCCAACAGTGGGCAAGAGATCTTGGACTGGTGAGTTTTTAATTGTATATGTTTACATTAGACTTATTACACGAGTTTCAGTTCCACTCATAAAATCTAGATCAACAACAACAGCAATTCGCTACATTGAGACTCAAATTCTAACAGTCTTGAATAGCGGAATAGCGGCCAGTTTAAGGCGTTATGCATATCCATTTTCGACCCTGGTAAATTGCTAAACCAGTGAATTTTTGCTGGAGCTAAATTCTTGGCGCGACCCATTTTGCCTGATGTGCTGCAGTGGGTTGAAACTAGCACGGCGTTGATTAAGGCGTTAAGCCACTGCCGTGCCGAAAATTGTCAAGTTCACAAGCCCCTTGTCTCGTTTGCAAGCCCGAGGGATAGAATTTGCAACTGAGGCCAAGAGAATATAGAGAAAATGCCCACACCACGACGTCGAACCGGTGCCGGCACGACACGTCTCCGTTACAACGTTTGAACTGTGCCAAACAGGAAAAGATATAGTAGAACATGTTTTCCAGTATTAAGGATACACACTTTGTTTGATAATAATAGTTTCCATTGCCACAAACGTTAAATGGAGCTATGCAAAATTTGATGCAGTGATAGCTCCTTAGCCTTGCTGATTTTTTTTATTTTTGATGAAGAGTATAACCAGAAGTTGAAACATATTTATTAGAAAACAAACGAAAGATGACAATTCTTTGTTATTGACTATATATGCGACTGTATTTTTCAACAATCATCATCCGAGTAGCAATTTACTACAACGGTTGACAAAAATAACAAACAATTATCATCTGTCATTTGTTTTCTAAGAAGTATGTTTAAGCTTCTTGTTATACTCTTCATCATTACGTTGTATGCCCGATTGGATATGCTTTTGTTTTTATTTTTTTTAATTTGAAAAACCCCCATATATGAATTTATCATTTATTGCAGGATTCATTTATTGCTTACTCTATGTTTTAGCAATGTGATACTCCGGTAAATATCCCTCTGCACTCATGCGAGCATTTCTATATTGTAACCAAACCGATGTCTGGTGTTTACAGTATGTTGCCAACGTTACGGGATCAGGATGGCTTGTTTTATGTCCGTGAATGGAGTGGAGGTCTAATGGCCGGTGGTTTCGAGCCGGTTGCAAAACCATGCTTTTACGAACATGGAATTCCTAAGAAATTCGAATTTCAGTTGCTACCGGAAGATTGGGAGCATTTTGGTAAGAATGAATCCATTTTTGTTAAAAAAATTCTCTCTTATGTTGTAATTTTTTTCTTTTTTTCCGTAAAAACGCCTTATAAAAACCCCAGACTCCTTATAAGAGCCTCAAAATTCAGATACGTAGCAAAAAATGCAGGAAAGAACATCAGTACTAAAAAGTCATCACAAAACAAGACACTTTTTTGCCAAGACACTTTTTTGCATACAATCTTGGACATAAATTACTGGACTTTTAATGGAACTTCTAGTCCCCCCTTCCCCCAAGATCAATGTTGTTATTGGCTTGGAATTTAAGGCTTGACGGGAGCAGGCGCATTCTCGCTGAAATCTTACAATGGAACAACATTGATTGGTGGGGTGGGGGGCAATGGAATATTAACATCGATCACAAACAGTCCGGATATATTTTTTTCCAAGATTGTAGGTCTCAATCGCTTTTCATTAGTTCCCAGAGCACTTATGTCGACAGATCATCAGTTGCGATAGCTAAATAGCTCCAAAAGCTTCCCGATTAGCATTCGGCAACTATTTTTGACTGTACGCAATGTCGACGTAAACTTCGCTTAAGATTCGCCATTTTTTATACGTCTCCCTATTTTTCCCTGTTTCTTTGTGATTGACACGATCTTTGCTTGTATAGAAATTCTAATGGAAAATATGGTCAATAGAATACCGTCACTTGAAAATGCAGAAATCCGACAATTCGTTAATGGTCCAGAATCATTCTCTCCGGATGGAAAATTCTTTTTCGGTGAAACACCAGAGGTAAAGTAAAAGTAGAAATTTAACGCAAGATTACATTTCTATACGAGTAAGAAAAGTTATTCCTTTAACTTCCAGTCCTGTCTTGCACAACACAAATAATGCTTCGAGTTTCGAGCAATTAGCTTCTTGTAATTTCATCAGCGTGGGGTTTTCTTAAAAGAGAGTAGAAAGCAATTGCAAGGAAAAATAAAGCATGATTCAATGTTTAGCAGCTTTAGCAGGCCCCTGCTGCTCAAAGTTTGAATGCAATGTTTTTGGAGTTCATGACAGAGGTTAACCCAAGCACAAGTTGTATTTAAACCCCTGTGTGTGATCTGTTCCTTTAAGAACTGTTTTGTTTAGTTATTCTAATATCTTTGTCCTGTTTCTTCATTGCAAATTTTAACATTTATTAATAATTCTAAGGTCGAAAATTATTACGTCGCTGCTGGTATGAATTCAAATGGTATCATGTGTGCTGCTGGAATGGGAAAAATCACTGCAGAATTAGTCACGTTTGGTTCTTGCTCATGGGATACCTCTATTATCGACATCAAAAGACTACCACCAGGCCTGAATAACAAGCTTTTCTTGCGTGATAGAGTCAAAGAAGTTCTTGGTCGCCATTACGCTGTAGACTACCCTAAATCGTCAGTATCGGCTGCAAGGCCACTGAAATGCTCCCCGCTGTATGATTTGCTAGATGCAAATGGAGCACGTTGGGGTGAATACTCTGGCTGGGAAGTTGCGAATTATTTTGCCGATAATGGAGAAGGTATTTTGCCTTATCTTTATTCTGTTATCTATTGACTAGTTCGTTTCATTTTTGTCTTGAGTTTACCCTTTTAAAACAGAGGTTGCCCTCTCATAGATTAGCATATAGCAACTGAGAGGGGTCTTTCTCAAGAAATTCTATACACACAATTTCGGTAATTTAAAGTAGCTCCAGTAAATTTCCCGTGGTCTTAATTGTTAAGCTTCCGTGTTTAGAGAAGGTTATTCGGGCCCCGGGGAGTAAACAACCTACGGATGGACGGGGATGTACCGCAGAGATTTTGCAGACGCACCCACGTAGCTACCGGGCACAGACTCTATATTATGGGTATAAACTGTTGCATATGAGAGTAATAAGGCTTATAGTACCTATGTAGTAGCTATGTAGGCAATATCATCGCTTGAAATCGCACTACGGACGTCTTAGACGCTCTATTAACACTATTCGGACTAGAATAAAGTGAAATTCTTTTAGTTTTCTCGAATTCCTCAACCTGTTATATGACGAATCGGCTATTATCACATTTAGAGAATTTAAGGATCTAGCTTTGCGGATTCCTTCCTTCTCTCTGACTGGAGAAGAACCTTCTAAAGGAACATGTTGCAATGTTTAGATGCATTTTTTTACAAGGACCGCGAAATTTTTTTGACTTGATTAACTATGCTGAGCAAAGTTTTAATGAACTAAAACGTATTTCTATTTTAGATTATCCATTGACGTTTGGTAAACCAGGCTGGTTAACGAATGTTGAACACGAATACAATGCTTGCAAGAAGGATGTTGGGTTAGCTGATATGTCATGGCAAAGCAAGTTTGAAATAACGGTAGGTTTTTATGGAAAATTTCAGTTTTACTCACTTTTGCTTTTACTTTCACTTTTCAAGCAGCATTATTGTGTGATAAACTGCTGTATCGCAAATTATTAACGGCCACAATGACAGCTCAACTTACGTAAAATTTCAAGAAACGTAAATGGAGTAGGTCCTGTCTCCTGGAGTTGCTAATGTTCCCTTTACATTTTATATATATTTGTAGATTAACGAGGATCAGAAGCCCATCGACGTTTTGCAGAATATCTTCGCAGAAAATATAGACATTCCTGTTGGGAGATCGATAAAAACTGCCCTGTTTTCTCAAAATGGAAAGTATAAGGGAGTCGTAGACATTCACAGAATCACTGACAAGAAGTAAGTTTTGAATAAACTTTACGTCATAGATCTGTACTTGGAATAAATATCACAGTTGTAATCCCGGCTACGGTACTACGGTACTAGTTATTCACTACACAAGACTTCTGTTCCTCCCACTCTTTTGGAAACAACTACTTACAACTACAACAACATAATTGCTGTTTCCTGAGAGTGGAGGAAACAGCAGCAGTAGTAGTAGTAGAATTTGAAGCGGGGTGGTGGAGTGTGGAGGAGCGTAAACTATGACGTAAGATAAGTTTACTACATAAGTTTAACTACTTCGCTCGACGTTGTTATTGTTATTTTCTACAATCGCTCAGTGTGGAGTGACTAATCAAAAGTAGGGCAGCGTAAACTGGGGACTTGTGTAGTAAGTCTACTACGGAACCTCATTGTGGAGTCATACTAGACTTATTAAATTACATGAGTCCCGCTCGTCACAAACAACAACAACCACAACAGCAACAACCCAACGGCTGCTTGCTCAGAATAGTTAAAGCAAGGGTCCATCAATTCAACTCAATGTCGGTAACTAAATCCTAAGTCTTTAGTCTTACTGGACTACACTTATTATTACATTAGCCTGAAACTTTCGCCCACATTTGATTGAATCGAAGGTGCAGTGGCGTCGTGGTGAAATCCAGCTAACTCGTGGTGTCATAAGCTCAGTTTGGTCATGGTTCTAGCCCAGCCACGGTAGCATTACGGCCAGGGTCGAGGTCTCGATTAGTTAGCCTACTACTGAGATCCTAGCGACTGGCGCTAAAACACCATTTCACCTTCACCGTCACCTTGAAGTGAACTGAATTGCTGTTGTTATTCGCTTTAGTCAGTAGTTGTTTAAGCATCCAGCAATTCAATTCAATAGCGATAACAACGAAAAACAACAACATGAAATTTTTGTTATGATCTTATTTTGAAAGTGCTAAGTATATAAATAGATAAACGTACTTATAATTAGCTTATATAATTACTTTATATATAAATAAAAGCTTTCATCTTTCTACACAGATTTCTACTTGTTTGTGGCCCTGCTCAACATAATCACATTCTACCATGCTTAAGAAGACATTTTGGAGATTTAAAAAGTATTAAAATGGACGATGTTACCTCTAAGTATTCGACAGTTTGTATATTAGGCCCTGCTTCAGAAAACACTCTCCGAGCATTAACAAGAAGCTCTTTAAAAATCGCAGATTTTGGTGTTGGAAAATGCAAGGTATAAGATCTTCTAATGTTTATTTACCATTTATATCACGATAGCAAACACCTACAGAAACATCTTTGGCCAGCAGCCTTTAGTATGACCAAAGATATTTGGGTGTTTTTCTCTATTTTTAAGTTTTGTGCAACTCGAAGACTATTCATTTAACACATGTTGAATTGTAATATGCCGTGGCCAAACGATCAAACAAGCTTTGCTTTACAAACAATGTTCATTATGCAATGTTTGACCGTTTGGACACGTGGCGAAACATTTCTTTACAAGCTTTAATCAAAGTTGTGTTAAATTTCATCCATATTAGATAGAAAATTATGTCGGAGGTATGAAATTCGACTAAAATGCGACTAGCAAGGCTACCTTTATGCCGAACTTGTTAATTCAGTTCGGCAAATCCTGATGCACTTAATTCAAAGTGCAGCAATTAAGGCCCATTTCCACTTCGTTCGCATTCGCCATAAAAAAAAACGAACGCGAAGCGATTTTGATTTCTGCTGCAAGTTTACCTCAAGCTTTCGAAAAAGTTTTCCCTTGTTTATCGCCTAAAATTGACCATGAAGGCTGTATTCTGTTCGCAACCGAGCGGCGAACCGCAAATTCGTTAGCGAACAGCGAATGCGAACGAAGTGGAAATGGGCCTTTAATAAAATTACGACTCTATACAGGTGAATTTAGGTCGAACTTAATTCAAATCTTGTTTTAATTAAATTTGACACGACCTTTCCTCCTAAAGTCCACCTAATTGATCTAAACAGAAAATAGGGAATATTGCTGTGCCTAGCGGCGAACAGTAGAAAATAACTTTTTCTTCTGTTTGTTTTCAAGGTGATTGATTTGGGGTATGCTTCTAGAGTAATTCTCTCCCGTGGATTTCTTAACGATGAAAACAACTGGCAAGCTTACATTCCCAGTGAGGTATGTTGTTGTTTATCTGATTTGCTTATTTTGATTGGTGTATAATGCTTGTTATATTTTATATCGGTTCTCTGGGCGCTCCTGACGCCATCCGGGTAATCAACTGTAAACCCTGAGCATAGCAACAGCGTTTCACGGGAATAAGGGAGGATCCAGAATTTCTATTTTTATTTTTGAGTTGTACAAAGATTCGAAAGCGATGTAGCTATACACGTTTTTTTTATAAAGAACCACTTTATAAGGAACCTACATGTACAAGGTCCGAATATTTAAAGAACTTATACTACTAAAGAGAGAATCACTAAGGAACTTTTGAAGGTTGATTATTCTTATCACTGCAAAGAATTAAAAATCAGTCCCATGCATTTGCAGTCGAAAATCCCATAAATTGTACGTTACTCATGTATCAAATGTTTTCTTGAGTAGTCTCGAGCTTTGCTTACATTCATGCGTCTCTCTATTATTGTTATGATACTGAATATGCAGTTAATGTTAAGGAACTATTAAGGAACTTTTGGAACTACAATTGCCTAAAATGGGGTCCAAAAATATGAAACTTTAAGAACTAGGCCTTGAGGTAGGTTCCTTATAAAAAAGCGTGTAAGCCTTCAGAAGCAAACTGAAACAACTGACTATAAGGCAGAATATGGAAAAAGTTGACTAGAATGCATTTTTTGGTGTCTGAAATCGGAAGCCTTCGAAGTCTTCTTTTTTCAGAATTCTGAGGAGAAGACATTCCCAAAAGAACACCCCAAATGGGAAGGAAAGAAAATAA
>JAADKT020054118.1:193-10572 GCA_011763395.2 Chrysaora chesapeakei
ATTGTAAGCACGCAGCATTAATCTGCCAGATAAAATGCTATAATGTAAAGACGTTGCGTTAAAACGCCACAAAGCTGCTATACTATTAAAACTGCCATAGAAGCTGCTATATTGTAAGCACGCAGCATTAATCTGCCAGATAAAATGCTATAATGTAAAGACGTTGCGTTAAAACGCCACAAAGCTGTTATACTGTTAAAACTGTCATAGAAGTTGCTATATTGTAAGCACGCAGCATTAATCTGCCAGATAAAATGCTATAATGTAAAGACGTTGCGTTAAAACGCCACAAAGCTGTTATACTGTTAAAACTGCCATAGAAACTGCCCTACTGTAAAGACACACCGTTAACTTGCCGTAGAAGCTGCTAAACTAGACGCACTGTTGATCATGAAAGATAATAAATTCGAACTTGTGGGTGATTTAGCTATTTGGAAAGGAAAGAAAAATTCGGGAGAACTAAGGAGCATTTTTCAAACTTCTTCCATAACAATTCCTATTTTCAACCCCGCAAAGGTATTTACTAACTGGAAATCATTCTTTGGAGTGCCCCTTGAAAATCAATTTTACTGAAGGGCAACCCTCCTTAAACAATTGAAAATGAAATGAAATGAAACGGAATATTTAATAATTCATTAGAAATTTAGGGCGTCTATTTTATGGGGGCGCTGAAGAGAAGGGGGGCTCTTAAACTAGGTAGAAGTACATGCATAGACTCACCAATGTGTGATGAGGTATAATTCCCCGTCAGCTCTTCGTCAGACGACACAGGAACTGGCGGAAGATCAGCATCGTAAGACAAGCTAGGTATACCATCAACATTGCTTGGTTGTTGTTGTTGCTTTGGTGTGACGTAATCATCTCCATCTTCGTGCTGATTTCCTGACATGTCTTCGTACGTGATATCGTGAATACGTGCGAATGGTGATTTGGGTATTTCCTAAAAAAGAAAGATAGATGGGATAACTTGGACATTTCGCAGTGAAGAGAGCCAAGTAGCACGGGTAATCAACAACAGAAACTTGACATTTTTACAATATGCAAAGATGCAGATGCAATTTTGTAATTGTAATTTTAATTGTACATTATTTAATGTTAGTATTTACAATAGTGAAGAAACACTAATTCACACTAACATAAAGCAATTCCAGAGATTGCATCAAAGAATCACTTATTACAAAAGGAACACGCGCATTTTTTATTCAGAAACCACGTCTTTATCAAGCTTTTAAATTCTTTGTTATTTCGAGCTGACTTAATTTCAGCTGGAAGAGAGTTCCAGATTTTGGGCCCTTGGAAACTTAAGAATTTAATCCCGTAGTAGCGGACATCTTGGAAACCTAACGGGAAGAGCGTGCTATTGATTTGAACGGATGACGTATTCTTCCAAAACCCCAAAACTAACCCTAACCCTAACCCTTATCCTGACCCTAACCCTACATTAACCCTACAGCGGTTTAACTTTACTTACTTCCAATAGTCTTTGAGTTGTACAAAATTTCAAAAATTGCGAGAAACCGCGGAAACAGTTTGGGCCATATCTCTATGGTTTGGACATATGTAAAAGCTTTTTGATAACCTAAATTTTACAGAAAATTCATTGTTTTAAAAACACTGGTAAAGCAAGATCTTTGTTTCACTTAAGAGTTTTGGAATCTGGGTCATTGTGAGACATCTGTCCATATCAAAACCAAAAAGGCGGTTCTATGTAGACAGAAAGAGTTCGTTTTCTCATTCATACTTTTCAGCCAATTCTATTAATCTTCTCACTGTATACCGCAAGCTGATTGGTGTTTAAACACAATGCCAATTCGGCTTTTATACTTTCTGAATGGTGCATTTCGATCCGCATCTGGGTACAAATTTCAAACTTTTCAAGTGTTTTGGTCTGTTTCTGACGTTTATACTCTGCGGAGTATCAGACGAAAAAGTTTGTCCAAAAATGTTTCAGCTGTTAATTGCAATTTTACTTACCTTGTTAATTTTTTCAACCTCTTCAAGCAACTCAATGGGTCTTTCATAATTATGATTACTATTTTCATTTTCTTCCAAATCAACATCAATATAACCAGGATTCCTGTATTTTTCTGGCATTATTTCATCAAGATCTTCATATTTACATTTTTCCAAAGCATTAACCCATTTTTTATACTCTTCTTCACTCTCTGCAGCTAATAACCACGATGGGAAACCCGGTTTACTCAATCTGAAGTTCAAATTTATCATGTTTTCAATGTGTATGTCATATTCCGCCATGTCGATGATCTCACTAGCTGGATGCGATAGATGTCTGAAAATGTACAGTTTCTTGCTTTTAAGGACACACCATATTTTGTCACTGTTTCGCAGTTCTTTTAATGGTCCAGATTGTGATGGGTTTTGCAAATCGTGAATCAAAATGCCTTTCGGCCTACTGAAAGAAAAGACAAATGTAAATGTCAACGAAATTTACAACTACAATATATTCAAAATTGCGATAAACAACGGAAACATCCCTGGAGATACTTGAGGGTAAACGTAAGATCATGGCCGTTATATAGCGCCGTTATCTAAAACTGGAGATATTCAGCAGCGCTTTACATTTATTTACGCCCTCAGCTCAGGCCATTTTTTCCATTTTTTGTTGCTATACTCCCTAGGGAGTATGTATCGACCATACAGTCTGCAGCCATACAGTCGGCGCTACGAGGGTTTTTTAGGCCTTCATCAGCAAGGTGGCAATTGTACACTTTGGTGCGAGCGGTGTCACAGAGTGCAAGGTTGTGCTCCCTTGCCTGGATTGTAGACATAAAGAGTTCATTTTCTCACGGGGAATTGATTCTATTGGTTATCCCACTGTATCCGGCAAGCTGATTGGTGTTCAAAACACAATATCAGTCCAGCTTTGCTTTTGGTGCATAATGATTTGTGCATTTTGATCCGCATCTACGAAAAGCCTAGTCAATCGTTCCGGACGGTTTCTGACGCTTATACTCTCATGTGCATCAAATGACAGTCTTCTTAAGCACGTCCAAAGATTTTTCCACTGTTCTCGTAACAACGGAGATTTTTACAACTCAAAAAACTAAGATTTGACATACCTCGAGTTTACTGCAACATCGTTTGTATCAATAGTTGGCTTGCGAATTAAAGGCTGAGCTCGATGAGTTCTTTCTGGTACTGGTGGTGGACCGCTTTGCATTTCGTAATTCAAAATGTCGATATATTTAGCACTTCCTGATTCACTTGGTATCTTCTCATAGATTCCTGTGTCATCTGAGATGCTAGATACTGAAGGCTTGTTTTCATTTGACTAGAACAACAAAAATAAACACTGTTAGATTGTATGTAGCGTAAATACTAAAACATTCTTATGAGCATTTTATACCAACCTGTAGGCCAATGGTCACCTACGTTCTCTCTAGAGGAATGCCCCAGACCCCCATTTTTTGCTTGCTTCACCCTCCTTCAGCCTCCTAATCCCTTTCCTTCTCGTATTTGCCTTCCCGTTTCCCTTATATCCCTTCAGCATGGTCCCCTACGCTTATCTAGGGGAATGCCCCTTATCCCCATTTGTTTCTTGCTTATCTCTCTTACAGTCTCCCCAGCCCTTTCCTTCTTGTATTTGCCTTACCATTTCCCACTTCAGCATCCCTTAATCTCTAAAATGTTACCTGCTCTGACTCTGAAATCAAATGCTTCTTTCTGCTTGCATATGGTGCTGGCATTTCAGGTGCAGCAGCAGCAGCAGCAACATCTCCTGCACCCTTCTGTCGTCTTGCAATCTCACGTTGCTCTGATATATAATCCCTTGACGAATCCAACTCAGAAATTGTTGATACATTTGTGACTTTCTTCTCATTAGTTTTGCCAATTCCTGCAGCATTTTCGTTGATAAATGATGTGGACACTTTCTTAGCACCTCTTGGTGGTAGCTGTGGTGGTTTTGTGAGGCCCTCAACCCTTGTTAGGAGCTGCTCTCTGCGTACATTGGTTGCTTCACTCAGCGGTTCTTTTGCCAAAGTTTCACGTAGAAAACTTTCCAGTTCAGGAAGAAGCTTATTAATTGCTGAAATAAATAAGAAGAAATAATATCAATCAACAAAATTTAAGCTGAAGGGTCTGATTATACTATGAGGCCAGCTGGCCGATTGAGAACTAGCCTGAGGATTGAGGCCTCTTGGGATACTTCAGTCAGATCTTGGCTTAACCCGAGCTAGCTCCACGTGAGCATCTCAGACGACATCTGAAGAACAACTATCCTTTTTAAAGTGACTACTTCTGGATAAATTATGATGGACTCAAAGAGATTTTATGGAATTATCTTCCTTTTCTGCATGATATCGGTGGGTGTTGGTCCCCCTGGAGCTCCCCCTGGAGCTCCTTAGCAAAGAGGGGGCTTTCAAATTTTATGGTTTCCTACATGTTTGGTATTCAGCATTCAGGATATATGCACAAAATGCCCTATTTAAGACTTTAGATTTTAGGCAGGTTACAGGTTTAAATCTACCACCATAATACGCAAATATGCCCCCTTTTAATTTAGGGGTGCCTTTTGTTGGGGAATATTTCAATAGGGCTTAAAGAACCTTCAACTGAATGCTTCAAATTTCAATTTGGAAGTCTCCAACAAAAATGTTGCTTTTGTCAAAACTGTAGATAATGAACAAGTGGCATGATAGGGTAAGGATTTACGTGAGGGGGATTTTCCGTGGGGGTTTATTCAACGATTCAGGATATCATCTGGGATTTCAGGAATTACTTGATATCTGCACAGGTAAAGCAAAGCACTATAAATATGTATGGGGCTCAACCCGCCTACTCCGTACTTATGCTGAGGACATGAATTAACAAATCATTACAAAAACATGATTACTAGGTTGCATGTACCTCAAGAAACAGCTGATTATAAACAATCAATAATTAATAATTATCCTGTGAAATAACGTAATTTGAGTTCTTATAAACAAAACTCTTTTGTCATGAATTTTTCAAAGAAATGAAACTCATCATCAATTATTAATTTTTGGAAATCAAAGGTGTTTTGAATCATCACCAAAAATGTTGTTGCCATAGAAATATGGTAATTATCTAGTACACAAGCATAGTTTCCACTTTCAAAAAGCAACTAGAAACTTTCAATTCCAAGAAATGCAATTGCCATCAAGGAATTTTTTTCATTAGTTGGAAATTTATAACAGGAAAATCTATAAGTTGAAAAAGGAAGTTTGAATTGATCAGCAAATATTTGCTTCCTGTAAAATTGGGTAATCATTAAGTAGCAATGGGGTAGTATGTATAGGGGTACAAAGGGTACATACGATAAAAAGGATTACCCCTATAAGAAACACTAGGCAGAGATTTGCTCAAAATTATCTCTCGATGAGCCATTAGGGTCAAATAGAAACAAAGCTTGCAGAAAGGAAGACCCTGCCTTCAAATGCTCTTTTAAACTGGCTTCAAGGGTGGGGGTAATAATTTGGTGGAAATCAATCAAGGGGAATGTGCGTGAATGGCATGAAATACACGAGATGAGGGGCATTCTCAAAACAGAAAAGAATGGAGATTCCAGCAGAGGGTTTACGAGATTACAAGAAATTAATTGCCCCTCAATATGAGACACAACTGATTTACTGTTAATAAGGTCTGGGTTTTCTAAAAAACGACATGGACCACGGTCCACAATTTTTCAGATTTTTCCCTTTTTTCTAAACTTATTTTCTTCACTGAAGCTAAATCCAAATCTTTCATTTACAACTCCAGCATAAATGTTGCTTAGCTATGAAGCTATCCAAAACTTATACAGTGATTTCAAGTCCAAACTTTAATAAGACAATGCCCTGTAATGAAATCCTTATTAGGTCAGGTCTGGCCTTCCCGAGTACCTGTGTGACTGTCAGATTTGATAATTCTCTTCTAATGAGTCCTCCAAAAAGTCATAACTTGATGTTATAACAGTAAAAACCGATAGAAATAAGAATATCAAAGACCACCACGATACAACAGCTAAGAGAAATAAATACCAGGCACACTTTACGCAACGTATGCCGAAGTTGTTTCGGGGTGGACTTGGTGTGATTTGTGGGCAGTGGGCCTAAACTCCCAACAAGTTTACAATGCCTGGAACTCGAAGCTTAATTTCATAACAACTTACCAACTAAACGCTCAGTTTGGTTGCTTGTTACATGTGCCATAGTTTAATCCATCGATATTTCCACAATTGCATCATTTAAATAAACAAATTCTGATTAATTCGTGCTTAGTTTCACAACCTCCTCAAAAGTCAGCCATTTTCCTCAGCGCAATTCCTCTCCTTTCACTTGTTGACCTCAATCAGTCACGTGATCAATTCTATTGTGAAAATACAAAAGAAACTGAAGACGAATAATTTTTTTTATTTTCGATCAATAGTTTATTTATTGTTTTTTTCGATCAAAAAGCCAAAAGATTTCATCACATCTCGAAAATTTTAATACTTTTTCCTATCCTTGCCTATTTCGCATAAGATTACCCCAAAGCTATACAGCAAATTCTTCAATGCTACCCTAAAAAGGAGGAGTTGTTGTGTAACTAGGGGTAGGGGTACGGGTAGCTAGGGGCATGCATGGGGGCCAACGCGGTACGGTACCGTCGAGCGCTCCCTGGTTGATTGAAAATCTGTTAGAGAGACGATGCCTATACCTTACCCTAAACTTGACAAAGAGAGGGGCAGTTGAAAATCTCCAGGGAACCAATCTGTATTAGGTGACTGTAAATCAGGGGCACATCCTACATACATATCCCGGTACATTTCGAAGTGTTTACATTTTGAAGGTACCCCCTCAACCCCTATCCCCCCGCTACCACAACCCACAACATCATACCAGAATTATACCATTGAAAGCTTTTATAAAATTACACAAAAAATGCCTTGCTCTTTTGGGGATAATGAATAATCCTCAGCGGCCCATTTGTCTTCCTTATAAGGTAAAGATACCACGTGATAATATAAGAACAATAGCAAAGAACAAGGAATGCGAATTTCGAATGCGACTTTTCTCGCGTCAGCATCAACAGTTGCAGCAAACAGTCGTCCGTTGCGTTTCAGTTATTTTGAAACATTTCGAGAACATTGTAAGTATCTCAAAATATTTATCATTTTAGTTGCACTATCTTGAATAAAATGGTATTAGCTTGCAAGAAACACGCTTATAAGTGCACGCTTTTCGTGATTTCTTTGAAAATGGTGTTAAAAATCACGCTTGCGTTGAGGCAAGTGCATTTTGAAGCTCAATGTTGCTTTCTGTCCAACATCAAAGAATTTTAATGTTTAGAAACTAGAATTTGGCCCTTCCTAGAACTTTCCGTCTGGTTTATGCTTCGCTTATCGCTTCTTTATAGGTAAGGGCGGTTTAAAATCTTGCCACTATAATAAGCGCTCGGCATTTGGGTTTGAGGTTTTCTGAAAACTCCTCACATTTTAGGCTCTGCGTGATGAAGCTCGGACCTTCTCGTGATGCTATCATTTCACTTTGATAGCATCAAAATTTATCTTATGAATCACTGCTAATTTATTCCTGACGTTTTTACCGAGTTTCTTACGCGATAGCAAGCTAAAAAACAAGCGCTCTGCAGTTTTGACGAAAGGCTAACACCAAAAACCTTTTATCTCAAAGGGATGTGCAAAAACTTTCAGAAAAATGCGTAAATCCATTGACAAATGTTGCCGATTTTGGCACTTTGAAATAAATACACGAGGGAAATCATGTGGCCAAAAGGTGCCATCAAATGTGCTGTCTGAGATTTTCTATTTATTTTTTAATTTGGATAAAAATGGAAACTTGTGATTCAGAAACACGTTTGAGTGAAAAATAACACTAGAAATCTCAGGTGGTTGAAATCTTTTTAAAATACAGGAAGATTTGCAGACATTTTCATTTTGGTATTCGAGGTTGATGAGGGAGAATGGCTTCGCTTCAAAAAGAAAGATGCAACAGCGCAAGTAGCCCAAATAAAATGGATGCTACGAAGCAGAAATTGGATAGATGTCTTTCAGAAAATGATAAACAAAGTAAATTAGTATTTATATATCTATTAATTTTATCTTTTTATATCTACTTCGCATTCTCGGGACCTTTGGGTGATTGGTCTTCCCAGTAGCATTTGACTCTTCAAAATGCGTTCCGAGAAGAGTTCGAGATTCCGATCGGAATACAAATGGATTTCCAAGGGATTTCCATCAAAACAATAGGAGTTCCAGGTATAAGAGAATTTTAAGGAGTGAATTGCGGCTTGTGGTCCAACATTATGGTCCACCTTTCTGATGTTTTGCGGTGCGACCTGTGGAGCCGATGGAGCCGATGGAGCCCTGGAGATGAAGATTAGATGGATGGGGAGGGGCAAAGTTTCAGATCCCCAGGCAGAAGTTCCTTTCGAGAGATTTCCTAAAGAAAATCCATTTTGTTGCAAGGCTTTCTTAACAATTTCTCTTCTCAATTGTAGGCAATGTGACACCTGTGAAGTTTGAAATAATCGTAAAAGAAGCAACCAAGACGCCGCCAACTGCCGTGACCGATTCACCCGTCAAACCCATTCCTGTTGACCTCAGACTCAAATTAGCAGAAGAGAGAAGAAAAGTAATTATTATTACATATATTATGCTGTTTTAACATCTTAACTTTTGGCAAGTGAAAATGCTGACCATGCAAAATCAAAACGAGACTAAGCCTCGTTTACAGGTGCGCTCTTGAAAACTAAAACCAACCAACCAACAAAGTACTTGACTAAAGCTCTGGCTAAAGTAGGAGACTTGTCGCGCGCGACACTGTATTCGGCTTGTCTCCCAGGGTGGCTAAGGCATGCGAGTGACAAGCGTACAACATGTCCCCCGAGTCATTTGCATGTCGCGGAGGCAAGAAATGTTTCTGTTGTCTCCCAGAAACTTTTGCGTGTCTCTTGCTACAAATTTTGTCGCGCGCTACAAAGTTTCTGGGAGTGGCTAAACTGGGAGACACCGAGGGGACATAAATATCTCTCGCAACATGTCTCGTAGTTTAGCCAGGCCTTAACAGTCACAAGGTAATTAAATAGCTAGATAATTAACTAACTCATTAACTTACTAACTAACGAACTTTTCAAATAGCTAACTAGCTATCTAACTAACCAAGTTATTAACTAACAAACTAACCAAATGACTAATTATCTAGCTAAATAACTAACTAACTAACTAACTAGCTAAGTAACTAGCCCTTATAACTTATAAGTTGTGTACTACAAGTTGCCGAATAACAGTCAACACTTCCATTCCTTATGCGTTGTTGATTATTTTAGAGCATTTTGGAGCAAGAGGTCCTATCGAAATGCAAGGAACGCGAAGAAAAGAGGATGAACGCCCAAAAACAGAAAGAGTTGATGGAGCAAGCATTCAAGTACGAACATGAAGATAAGTTTGAAAAGAAAATTAAAATCAGCCAGGAATTGCTCGCAATGCAAACTCAAGAACAAGAACGAAAGGCTGCTGCTCTTGCGAAGAAATTGGAAGAAGCGAAAAAAATTCATGATGAACTCGTGGCAGCAAAAGTGAAAGAAGCGGAACAGAAATTGGCAAAAACTGCAGTAAGAAAATATTATTATTATTATATCTTTAATACCATGTTAGTAGCTTTGCTATAAGTGAGTAACTAACTAAATATCTAACTTCATTAAATAACTAACTAACTAGCCAACTAATTAAATTACTAACTAACTAAATAACTTACTAGCTAAGTAAGTCAGGAACTAAGTAACTTAATAACTAATAGTGAACTTGCTAACTAACGAACAAACTAGCCAACTAACTAACTAGCAAAATAACTAACATACTAATTAATTAACTAACTAACTAACTAACTAATTAAATAACTTACTAACAAAGTAAGTTAGTAAGTAACTTACTATCTAAAAAGTGAACTTGTTAACTAACGAACAAACTAGCCAACTACTTAACTAGCTAAAAAAAATAAGTAACTAACTAACTAACAAAATAACTAACTAACCTAACAACTGAGTAACTAATTGAGTAGATAAGTTATAAATTAAGTAAGTAACTAAGCTAATGAGCAAATCATCAAACTGTCTACGTAACTTAACTTAGTAACTAGCAAATGTGACAACGAGCAATGAATATTTTCTATCAGAGAATCCAGTCAAGTTGCGTATGACACAGGCGTTTTCAGAGGAAAAGTTTGATTGATTTGATTTTAGCTTTCAGAGGAAAAGAGAGAAGAACAATTGAAGAAAATCAAAGAGCGTTTGCACGAAAAGAACCAGAAGATTAGAGAGGGTGTCGAGAAAGTGGAGCAAACAGAGAGGGAGATCGCTGAAAGAAAACGCAAAGAAACCGAACAGAAAGAATTAATGGCGAAAATGAAACGAGAAACGAT
>JAADKT020054229.1:0-10572 GCA_011763395.2 Chrysaora chesapeakei
AGATTTACGGAAATAATAAAAGCAAGAACTCTTCTTGAAAACGGAAAGAATATGAGTAAAATTACAAAATGAATTACTGTCTCTTACTGTTCTTTGACCCCTGAAAACGTGAAAACGTACTTACTAAAAACACGAAACAACCCAAAATTGCCCAAAACCAGCCAAAAGCACTGAAAACGAACCATAACCTGATGAAAAGCACCCAAAACCACCCAGAAATGTCCAATTCACCGCAATTCACCTTGAATCATTTATTAAGTGATAGAAAATCCTTAAAAAATCCCCAGAAATTCTCACGTTCTTTGAAATTTCATTCTTAACTCCTAAAATTCTACTTTCGTCTTGGGACTTTTGTTGACATAAAAAGCTTTTTAATCGCTGGAGTCGGAAAAGCCTTTTTTTGTTCACAATAGTAGTGTAGTATTGTTTTTGAGCGTGAAGTTGAGAGATAAGACACAATCGCACGCTGCCAATAAATATACCGTTGGGAAAGATATCCATTGTCTGGAAAGCGTGTTTCGTTTTTCTATCTCAAAATATCTTGTAAGAAAGACTACATCACAACTAAATCGTAGTAATGTAATCGTGAAGGCTCTGCTACGACCAAAATGTCAACATTTGAATTTATGGTCGTGGGGTAATCGTACAAAAAGAAATTCTCACGTCTCACGATTGTGCGATAGTCTTACGACAGTTAACATTTGTATGGAATCCAGGCTTTAAGGCCACAAGTCATTGAATAAACCCCCGAGGGTTGCACGCAAAAGATTCAATGTATGTGTGATGAAAAGAACATAATAGATGGCCGCCATCAAAATCAAAACTTTTTTGAGGGGAGAGAAAATCGAAATTTTAACCAACTTATAGGTTTCAAAACGCTTAGCAAAATCTTAAAACAGTGTCCGGCCAGAAACGGGATCGATTAAAAAAAGAAGCGCATTTCTAGCTTGCCTAGGGAAAAAGCCTTTCCTGTTGAATCGAACAACGGGTCATAACAATGGCAAACCTGATTTGCATATTAAGAAGATTAGTAATAGAGAAATGTTCAAGATTTTCGGAACAGAAGGAAGTTCTTGGACTTGCAACCTATTGCATTTCTCATTTACTCATTGATAGGGCTTTCTTTGTTATGGTCTCCTATGAGACATTATGCATAGCTTCAGCATATCTATACTGTGCTTTTTTCCACTGCTTTTTGGCCAGACTTTTAGATTTTTCTCATAACAATTTCTGGTTCTCAACAATATCTCATGCCTGCTGGGGCACATTGCCATTGCTCTTTTCTATTGCTCTATTGTTTATCCTGTGATCCCACTTCTCCTATTGTTATGTTATCCTATTGTTCTATTCAAAGACTCGGGTGTGCAAATGCCCTACTCTGCAGCCTTTGTTGTCTTTTCTATATTATTTATATACTGGAAAAATTGGTCATGTGTTTTGTACACATTTGTTTAGGAACACAAAAGCCTGCAAATGAAGGTGCTGTTGGGTCGTAGTGCAATCCAGCTGACCCGTGGTGTCAGAAGCTCAGTGTGGTCAGGGTTTGAGCCCAGCCATAGTAGCGTCACAGCCAGGGTTGAGGTCTCGATTAGTTAACCTACTATACTGAGATCCTAGCGACTGGCGCTAAAACACCATTTCCTCTTCACCTTCACCGCAAAATGACAAAGTTACACTCAAACTTTAGCTATGGTGCACCACATTGAGGCTTGTTTTAGCTTGACTAAAGTAAGCTCAGATATACCTTTATCATTCACCACCCATAATAATTGCCCCGTCGACCCCTAAAATTACTTGGAATGAAAAGATACTGTCCAAGAAGGAGTTCTTTGCAGTCTTTTCCTTGCACAATTTTCAAATTCAATAAAGTTACCAATAATATAAAGCTCAAGGCTTTAAAATCGTAGCAAACCATCACATATCATCAGAAATCATTTGTTTTAGCAGCTTTCCAAAGATTTCCAAACCTCTTTCAACGTTTCATGTCTTCATGTTTTCTTGGATTCATTGATTGATTGATGAATGTGTTGAGGATTGTACGCATGCGTTTTGTCCTCAATTTCATGCTGAGAAGTCTCGTTGTCATTTTTTCGCGCCTTTTTTCGATTTCCAATTTATCAAAATGTCGGATGCTCACGTTGTTGACTTTGAAGAAGAAATAAATGAAAACATCAACTTACAGTGGTTGGAGAAACTAAGCGGATTGGAAAAAGACTACAATGTGGACGATGCTTTAATTCAGTACCTTCAAAGAGTTAATTTATGGATGAAATCTAAGGTAGGATGCAGAAAAAAATATTTTAAGCAGCAGCGCAGCGCGCGCCAATTAAAATTATTTGAATTTTTCGAAATTTTTCAAAAAAGCGTCAGCAGAAGCAGAACACGCGTCTTCGTATATATTGGTTTCATATATCTTAGAGAGGGGTCTACAGGGTTGCTGTTGATGGTTAGGGTTTTACAGATGCTTAAGGGGTTAGGTAAAGGTAAAGTACCTAAAGGTAAGAGGGTAGGGTAAGGTAAGGTAAGGTTTTTGGCCCATCCCATTAATGGGTTTTAGTGATTAGAGTTTTAGGGTAAACTTTGAACCTATTAAAGTGAAAAAATTCATTTTGAAATGTACATAAGAAATGTGTGTCTGCTAAAAGGGCATGTGTCCCATGGCTGCATTCCATGTACTACAAGTCTATATGACAAAGATCTCCAGCTTAGAAGAGCCATTTTCTATTGTTCTTTCTTCTATTGTTCTTTTGTTTAACCTACAGGTGGCATTTAACATGGAATGCATCAAGACACCTATATGTCCCAAAACCTTCCTACAAGTGTATGTCTCAACTCAGTGGAAATTGACAGTGTGTCAGTGACAGTGACAGTGACTTGAGTCAGTGATAGTGTCAAGTGGAGCTTGAATAGCCAAAATAAATGAAAACAACAAATGCAAATGAATAACAATCTCTGTGTTTGTATTCTCTTCTAGACAACTAAAGATATCTTGAAACAGCTACCAAGCATTGGGAAACTGCTGTCTGCATTATCCAAACTTTCCATTCAATTGCCTGAAAGTGGTGAGTTGAATTATAATTTATCAAAAGAAACTGAAATCAAGAACAGCAATACTTTTTCAGTGGTACAAAATTTCAAAATTGGGAGAAACAGCAAAAACATCTCTGGACATATTTAAGAGACATCTGACACTCTTCAGTGTATTAATGTCAGAAGCAGAGCGAAACAATTGACTAAGCCAGAGTATACCAAGATACTAAGATACAGATCAAAATGGACTAATTAGAAAGTGAAGCCAAATTGATTGGTGTTTATAACAAAATGTCAATTTGGCTTCACTTCTTATTGGTACACTTCAATCTGTATCTAAGTATATGTCACCATGATCAATTTTTTTGGTCTGTTTCTGACGTTTATACCCTGAGGAGTGTAAGATGAAAAAATATCTTTTAAGTACTTACAGATATGTTCCTGCTGTTTCTCATAATTTTCAAAATAAACAGCATCAACAAGTAATGATTTCATTATTTTCTGCTAGGAGCTCTGGCAAAAGCTGTTTTAGAAGGAGTACTAAATCTATCAAAGCTTCCAAGCTCACTTCATCATGCTTCATCATCAAATACTGAGAAGAAAGCAGCAGAATGGGCAATTGTGAGTTTTCTTTATCAATAAGGAACTATCTATACTGTTAATCCTCAAATAAGCTCCCGGGGGCTTATTTGCAAAAACAAATTTTTCTGGGGGCTTATTCGAGGGGGGGCTTATTTTAAAGTTTAATAGTTCCAATGTGTTTTCGATAGAATAGCAGAGGGAAAAAAGAAAACTTATCTGTATTTTGTTATCAAAAACAGCTGCTGCCCAACAGCCAATGGCTGATTATTGGTTAAATTGATAGGTTAATGGTGATATTTGTGGTATTTGTTAGGGGGGGGCGTATTCTGAAGTGGGGGCTTATTTGTGGATTTGGGGTATTGCATTGTACTTATTTCACCAAAGTTCTAGATTACCGTTCACGTTCATCAAGACACCTTCATCAAGGCAGCCAGTCGTAAGTTTCCCTTATATTGCACTGGTCCCACTGAAAGAATCTAAATAATATAATGCATCACACCATATTTCTACAATATGGGATACATGCACAAAAATTCTTTTTCATAAGAAGCTCAGCTCAAGCATAGTACCAAAAGTTTCTTATTTTTGGTCCTCTTAGGTATTTTGGGCTTTCCCCTCACTCATTCAATATTCTAGGCAGAAGTCTTTGGGAAATCTAAGGTTGCCGCAAAAGTGTTGTGTCACTCTCATACCAAAAGCATTTTATTCATACCCTAGAACCAGCTGCAGTTTCTGACATGTCCAAGTATCGCAGAAGATGAAAGCAGTTTCATTGATCAATTCGATATTACCATGGCCGAGATTACCAAAGCACAGCTTGAAGAGGTATTTATGGTTGATTTATACCGCTTTCACACTGCCATGATTAATCCAGTTTTATTTAAACTAGGTTAGGTTTCAACCAATGAAATCCATTCGAATTGCTGGATAGACCAATGACAGTGCAACATTTGTTAAACTGGTTTAACTTAAGCCAGTTTAACTTGCAATGTGAATGCGGTATTAGACTACATTCGCACAATGCAAGTACCATTTGAAACGGAATTGAAATGTTACAGATTGTCTTCCCGTTCCAATGAAGACGGCTTAAAAATGTGCCGGTGCAATTTTAAAACGGCACATTTTGAACACGGATCTCTAGTCGGCACATTTTGAACACGGAACTCTAGTCGGCACAATTTGACAACGGTATCGTGCCGGTATCGTGTGAACGCTAGCAAAAATTTTACTGCAGTCATATTTGTTCCGTTTTCAAATGTAGTAAACGTAGTAACAACTAATTTACACTTACGTCAAAACTTTTTCAAATAAAGCATGTTTAGAACAACAGGAGATTTTCAAAAGCAGTATCAATGCGAAAGAGTTTTGGGGGCCCTGAAGTCAATCATAATCCCTTCCTGAGCCCCCCCCCGTGAAATCACCACCGGTTCTATGGAAGCACCGGTTCCCGTTTGATCACCAAACTTAAGCTAAAGCCGAGTTTGTAGTTAAGTCCAAATGAGAAAACGAACGCTTTCTCTCTACACGTTTATTCACTTGGATTTGTCTTTCCCGCTGTATCCCTATGCTGATTGGTGTTCAAAGCACTATGCCAATTCACTACTATTTTCTTATTGGTGCTTCTCGATCCTCATCTGGGTATAAATCCCGCCTTTCTCCATTGTTTCTCTCTGTTGCACACGTTTATACTCTGAGGAGTATCAGACCAAAAAAGCTTACAAGCATGTCCAAAAATGTTTCCGCGGTTTCTTGCAATTTTAAATTTTGTACTGCTCAAAGACAATTAGAACTCAATGATCTATTGGAATGCTTATATTAATCAAGCAAAAATTTTTATATACTTTTTTCCCAAGGTGTCCTGTCTCATCGCAGATATAGTTGGGAACAAAAGTTATGATGTATGCGAAATGCAATCAAAATCAAAGATGTTGTATGAGATTTCTCATAGTGTAGCTCCGCTTGTAAACGAACCTGATTATAGAAATATAGTAAGTAAGCAACTTCATGATTTTCTGCAGTTTGTTCACTCTGCTGATCCTTAGAACGTTCTCCTGAGTGAATTTCACAGGCATTATTTAAAGCTGAAGGCCTTGGCCGCACAAACATTGTTCCTTCGTCAAGCAACTGAAATTTGCTTTTTCAAACAAAATGCCGCCTCGTTCGGCTACTTCGCAAAACATTGCTCGTCAAACTTTTTCCTACGAAAAGCAGAAATGTTTTTGAAATTTTTCAAACACATTGCCCAGAAAATTCTGCTTGTCAATAATTGTTTTTCGACGTGGTCAAACGGTCAAACATTGCTTCTCTAAAGAAAATCTCAAATATTCGACGAAGTATGTTTGATAATGTGGCCAGAGCCTAATGGATACGAATTTTTAGGCTATATCCAAAAACAGGAAAGGAATGAACATGTAAATGTAAATGTAAAAACAAATTTGCTTGTCTTTCCCTTGTTTATTTCTGTGTCTCTATTTATCTTTTCGCCTGTATGTGCTTATGTCTACCTTTGTACATCTGCCTCTTATAATCAAAGCATAAAATGACATGGTATTCGTGCTTTGATGTTATTCACTAACTTAAAACGTTGTTGGAGAGAGATTGTTTATGTTCCCTCGTTAAAAGTCGAATTTGGACTGCCTGACTAGAGAGTCAACGACGCTCGCCTACTCACTGAGCTATAAAGCTCAAAGAAATGGCCGAGTCACTTTCAAACTCATACAGCTCAAAGCGCTCTCCTCCCGTTAGAATGTTTTATTTCGGCTTTGCTGAGCCTTCTTCAGCACCATACATATTTGTATATATTTGCCATGAATGGTGAACACTAGGATAGATGTATGCACAAGTGGCATACAACAATAGATTTGATGCGATGATTTTGTTTAGTTCAGTGGAAACGTCGTTGGCTCTCTGGCCTTGAGTCCATGTTCGAATCCCATATTGTTAAATGCCACTTGTCTATCCTTGCGTTCGCCATGTGTGACAAATAGAATATTGTTAACTCATCTCTGATTCGTCGATAGGTTGAACTGCTCTTATTATCAACAGAAATGCCCTTTGGTCATTATAGGTGAGGTTTTTTTGTGTATCTCTTCTCCCATTTTGCTACAAAGATTAAATTTTGTGCTTTTTTCGCTTAAGATTTTTTTCTTGCCAGTTTTGATACAAAAAAGATGGAGAACTCTGTCTGTAAAGAGTTCCTGATTGCTATTTCGAAAAATAAAGGCCTGGTTGAGGGTAAGTTTTTATATGTAATTTCTGTCTAGATTACCCTCTTAATATCTTTACTGTGTTCATTTATTCGCTCACACGATTCTGTAGACTCATGCAGCTTACAAGGTCTAAAAATTAGCCCAATTGAAGCAATGTTCTAAATGATAAATTATTGCATTGTCACCCTTTTTAGGACAGATTTATTTGGCATCTGTACTCAATCTTATATCTTAATTCTTTTTTTAGGGTTGAGTTATAGAAGTACTGTTTGCCTTTGGAAATGCTATATGCCGGCGTTCGAAACGGAGGTAAGTGAAGCTAAGCTTTTCTGTTAGACAGTACTGTAGTTCTGCAAATAGGCTCTGATTTCCATTTCTTGGCATAGTATTAGACATTATAATCACCACTTATCTTTACAAGCATTCGAGGTTTAACGGGACAAAGTTCCGGGAGAGCTCCGTTTCCCATCGCCGGGCAATGAGAATTGGTTTTTCGTCTATTTATTGCGTTGTGTTTGTCAACACAACGTTGCGTTGCGTTTGCGTTTCACGGTTAAGGATTTCTTTTTAGAAAGATGCTGCTTTGTTTAAGAAAAATACCCTTCAGTTTCTTAAATTCATACAGAAATTCATACATAAATTCATATTTTCTGCATGGATATGGCGAATGAAGATTTGTGTAGCATTTTTTCATTGCTTGAACTAACTGTTTTAGGCCAGTCTAATGTCGACATCGGGCCCAGTCAGAACTAGTTGCCGACTGCTAATCGGCGATTTTTTGGAGCTAATTTATCGCAACTGATCTTTCGACATTAGTACATCCTTCGTGACAGCAACTAGTCGGACATGTTCTACTTCTGCGATTAGTTGATAACTGATTCCCATCGTCGCAATCAATATGAGCGCTTTTGCGACCGGGATTAACTGTATCCTAAAAGTTCTGACTAGCTGTTGCAATTTCGACATAAGTAACTGGCTACAACTCGTAGTTCTTTTGTATCCTTGGTTGACATTAGCCTGGCCGTACACGTTTCAAATTGTGTGTTTTTACAGGTTTTCAATTTATTAGAAATTGTCCTAAGCAGAAAAAATATCGATGAACGTTCTCTCTTTGTGCTTGTTAGTTCACGTGAAAAATTGGTGAGTAAAGTTTATTTATAATAAGTTTTGAAAGATTGAACCTACTCACCCCGAGTTATGTCCGTGCAATAAGGGGTGTGCAGTACAGTGGAGGATATTCGGTTAAGTGGAGGGATATCTTCAGTACTGTGGAGGAATATAATCATACAGGGGAGGATGTTCAGTATAGTGATAACATCAGTACAGTGGAGGATATTCGGTACAATGGAGGGATATCATCAGTACTGTGGAGGGATATCATTAGTACAGTGGAGGATGTTCAGTGCAGTGGAGGGATATCATCAGTACAGTGGAGGGATATCATCAGTACAGTGGAGGATGTTCAGTGCAGTGGAGGGATATCATCAGTACGATGGAGGGATATCATCAGTACGGTGGAGGGATATCATCAGTACGGTGGAGGGATATCATCAGTACAGTGGAGGATGCTCAGTACAGTAGTATCATCAGTACAGTGGAGGATATTCGGTACAGTGGAAGGATATCATCAACAGTGGAGGAATATCATCAGTACTGTGGAGGGATATCATCAGTAAAATGGAGGTATATCATCAGTATAGTGGAAGATATTCAGTACTGTGGAGGGATATCATCAGTACAGCAGTGCAGTCATATGAAACATCCTCCACCGTTCTGATGATATCCCTCCGCTGTAGTGATGATATCCATCCAATGTACTGAAGATCCTCCACTGTAATGCACAGATATTACCCGGGGTACTACTGTGATAACCAAAGTTGTGTTATGTGTCATATGAAATAGTTTTTCTTTCAAGATAAATGCTTGCTCTGAGAATATGATTCTTGCTAATTATGCCTTCGACATTATACGGTAAGTCTTTAGACTCACTACATATGTCCTACTTCTTCGCTTGATGTTGTTATTGTTGCTTTTTACAATCGCTCAGTTTTTGAGTGAGAAATTAAAAGTAGGAGAGCGTAAACTACTGTAGAGACTCGTGTAAGAAGTGGTGTGGCCGAGTGGTCAAGGCGTTTGGCTCACGATCGTAAGGTCGTGGGTTCCAATCTCGTCGGGACCACTTTCCGCAACCCTACAGTCAACTCAGCTGTCCATCCTTCCGATGTCGGTAAATGAGTACCCAGGGTATTCGTTGTAGAATATCAGTCTGGGGGCCGAGCTGCAGGTCCGCATCAGCTGTACAGCTGCCATACCCCCCCCATAACTCCTGACCTGCGTTAACAAATAAAGATTGCTAGCTAGCTTGCTTGCTTGCTAGTAAGTTATCGTGAAATTAAGTTGCAACTCCCATTTGTCTATGAGGAGTAAATCCCAGTAACTGCCATTCTTAAATTCCTCAAAGGCTACAGGCGTAAATAATACCTTCCACGCCCTTGGTGTTCATATCAAAATTTTTATTTACCCTTTTCGTTTATAAAGAAGTTTAATTTTAATGATCTTGATTATATATATATGTTTTTTTAATTTGTGTAAGAGATTTCGTTATTATTCGCTGTACTTCAAAGTTTTTTTTGCCTCCGATCCTCTTATACAAATTTATCGTTATATAACTTACAAAGTTCAAAGATTCAAAGAAACATATCCCGAAGACTTGTAAACTGAAGTTTAAGTATAGGGTTTGTGAGTATATTTTTTTGAATGGTGAACACAAGGATAGATTTTTCTTCAAGTATTAACTACAAAGGATAGACATTAGATTCCATGCTGGACTGCGTGACCATAGATTTAAGGATGCATCCACAGAGCTATAGAGCTCAATGAAACGTCGATTAACACTCATTCAATTTATACAACCCAATGTTTGCTGTGCTGTTGAACCTCGTTTCAAGATGACCCAGATCACCGCTGGTGACCGATGATCTGCCAATGCGAATTACAATATTATTCGTTTATTTCAATGTTTATTCTCGCTGTTTTTCTTTAGTGAAGCTCTATCGAGACTTGGTGGCATGTGTTGTTTGATGTCTTTAGTGAACGTGTTTTACATATGCATCAGAAAACGAAATATTCAGGTATATTTCTTAAAATACATTAGTTCCGAAAATTTTCGGACACTTTTAATTTTGGACAATTCGGACAATTTTAGGTAGTCCGAAATTTTTAACGTCCGAATTTTATTTTCACCCTTTTTTCTCTTACTTAGAAAGGAGGCATCGAATTTCTTCCTTCAAATCCAACAAATCATTTTCAATCGTTAGACCTAAATTTTAACGCGTTTGCAAATCAGTTTCAAAAGCGAAAGTTTGAGTCCTGGTATGCTGATTAAGTTACCCAAGAATCGATTAGTGGAAAGGATGTGATTAAGTCTATTTTAATTGGAATAGTTTCGTTGATTTTACAAAGAAAAATTCTAAACACCTAGCCTTTTCTGTCGTCCGAAAATCGGAATGGCAAATCGTCCGAAATAGGTAAAATATCGTCCGAAATTTTTTGGTCCGAAAATATTTTGTCCTAAATATATGGGTCCGATTATTTTCGGAACTAATGTATCCAGTCTGTGTACGAAGTTGCAATGTTTTGGTGTTTGTCATTTTGGAATTCTTTTAGATAGCTTGAATTCAATTCAATTCAATATTCAACACCCTGTGAAGGGTCTAGTAGAATACAATATACATATGATATTATTTATATA
>JAADKT020054340.1:0-10572 GCA_011763395.2 Chrysaora chesapeakei
CCTGTTATGGCAGATACTAAAATCATACATGGTCATACACACATAAAAATTTAAAAGTTTCAAACGATCAAATTTTCGGACATTTGTCCCAAACTGTTGTCATCCGAACGATTGAAAATCACCAAAAATTGTCCGAATCTTTTCTGACAATATTTGTTCATTGAGATACTTTCAATACAGGTGTGGAACGTCCCACTTGCTATTATTTGTGGACGCAAACAGCCACAAAATTATGAAATTGTAAATATTAAGGATGGGGCAAAGTTAGATAAAATTCAATTGCTACTAACCTAAGGTCCTGTCCAAACGATCAAACAGTGTTGGTCAAACATTTGAGATTTTCTTTACAAGAAATGTTTGACCGTTTGAACACGTCATAAAACATTGCTTGCCAAGGAAAAACAAGATAAGTTAGCTTGACTTGACACAAGTAAGAAATGTTTGACGAGCAATGTTTAATTTTTTAAGTTTTTTGTAAAAACTGGCCTGTTTATAAAGCGCAGGATTTTACTGTCCCTCGTAGAAAAACTATCTAGGTGATAAGATTTTAGATTGAAATGACATTTCAATAGTTCATTGGCCATCTAAACTTACACGTTGAATTAAAGGCTCTGTGATTTTGCATAAAGTCTAGTAGAATCAAACTCTTAAAGACAACGAAAGGAGATGATTTTACTTCAACTTGCAGAAGAACTATCACAGCTCACGCGTTCACATACTCTAAGATTAGGTGATATTGATTTAGATTGAATATATAAATGGTTCGTTATCTAAGCTTACACGTTCGACTTAATATTCTAGGATTTTCCTTGAAATCTAGTAGAATCAAACTCTCTACGACAACGAAAGAGGATGATTTTACTTCAACTCGCAGAAAAACTCTCAGTCCACGCGTTCACATGTTCTAAGATTAGGTGATAAGATTTTAGATTGAATATATAGATGGTTCGTTATCTAAGCTTAAACGCTGGACTAAATATTCTTGCGATTTTGCATGAAATCTAATACAAGCAAACTACAAAATACAAAGAAAGAAGTTGGCCAAAAGTTGGTAATTCAAGCTATACGCACCTTGCTTAGATTACCCAACGTTGCAATCGACTGTCCTTTACGAATTCAGTCCAATTTTATGGCGAATGCTAAAAAATACAAGAAATTAAATTAATGGTTGTTAGTATAGAATCGTAGAATCGCTCTGCGTTAAGGACTCAGTCAAAGCCAAGAAAACGCAAAGACCCAAACTAAGACCCAAAGTTTTCAGTTATTTTCAAATTTTTAAAACCCTTTTTTTTCTTGCTTTTGCTTGGCTTCAACTACAAGTCCGTTTCTGAAAACAAGCTACAGATAACCACCATGGAAGAAATTTACAACTTAATAAAAATGAATAATATATTCAGAACTGCTGTAAAATAATCAACAACAGATCGAGAATAAATTTCCACGTACCTGAAAGTGATTCTGTAGTGACATAAAGCATAGGATTTCAGAGACATTCAGAGTTTTCGATTCATAAGTTAAGCTCAGCTTCGGTTGCTTTTCAATCGTGAACTTTTTGACGTGAAACAAACGCGTACCTGCTTCTTAAAAACAGTCTTTAAACAGACACCTGTCTACGCAATAATAACATGCGCGTATTTCCCGCCATACGCTCGACAGCTTGTACACGCCACATGCATTCAAATTTAACAAAATATGAAACTATGACGTGGGGGCGAGTAACAGAGAAATGGCGACAGAGACTGAAAAAAGCGAAGAGGTTTAGAGGTTTCAGCTTCAAAACAAATGGTGGAAATGTAGAGAAATAAAAAAGGCATAACAGCGACCTTATTAACGCATTTTAGCAAGTGTGGAAGTAAAATTTTCCGGCCACGCATGCATAATACTTTTTAAATGTCTTCCCACGAATTCTCTCTTTTGGCCATTATGTAACTTTTTGGCCATTATGTAACATTATGTTTTCACGAGAAATGTAAAGTTGCCGTTTTTTTTAAGTCTCTATTTACTACTATAGCATAGGGCTACTCACTCGACCTATACACTTTACCCCTAGTCTAGATGCATATAGCATACAGCAGGGTGCAGCCATACACGGCGCTCATAACTACCGACCAGGTACCCATTTATACACCCGGGGGGCGAGATTCTCATTTATGTTAATAGCTTGCCCGAGGTTGTTATCTCTGCAATGACACATGGAAAGAGCGGGGCTCGAACTAACAAATTTATCATTGTGTGCGCTGCATGCTAACCACTACCCCGAGGAGACAAAAATAACTTTCAAACAATGCACTAATGAAACTCGACTTTGAGATCAATCGCAGCCATTCTAGTTTAAGGATATTACTACAAATACATTGTGTACTAGCGTTAGGGCCTAAGTTAGAAAGGTAGACTATAAACGTTAGGCGACTTGACTAAATAGAAAGGCGAGTTGGAAGGAAGCGGGCTGACACTTTAATACACCTTTTTAACTAAGGGCCTCGTTTTCAGAGCGAAAATTTCTTCACGGGGAAATTTCGAGTACAGATTCGATTTCAGCAGGGTCGAACTGGCACGGTCGAACTGACGAACAGACAGTGCAGTTCGACCAAAACGTTCCCCTTCGCCCGAAGAATTTCGCCGAGTGAAAATCAGCTAACAACTAAATTTAAAGTGCTGAATCCGAATCTTGCACGAATTTGAGTCAATTTGTACGCAAAAAATTTCGTGAGTTTTGAAAACGAGGCTCTAAGTTAAAAGGTGTATATTTAGCCAAATTGATCATCTGTTGTCAAAATGGCGGCTGTTTTCACGAATCCAATACATACCACCAGTCCTTGTTATTTTGGTTTCATTTTCTGTCTCTTATATGGCGGCGCCCATCGTAAGCAAACCCTATCTACCGTAATTGGTGGGCGCTTATATTGGGCACTATTCAAGTGTTCTTCAACGAGTTTTGGTGTGACAATAATAACATGCTGTCCTTTCCAGTATTTCACCATATTTAAAGTTTGTAAGGTGCTAATGATGTCCTCCTGTGTGATGCTTGTTTGTGTGCTAAAAGACAAAATTATGAGAATTTTGAAAAGAGAATTTTTGGATTAACACGCAGAAAAATCTATAGTGAAGGTGATAAGGTGTACTGAGCGCCAGTTGCTAGGATCTCAGTAGTAAGTCAACTAATCGAGACCTCGAATGGCTGTGACACTACCGAAGGCGAGGCTCAAACCCCAACCATACAATAGGAAGTTAGGCGGAAGGTCAGGCCAACTCGCGTCGGAATCCGGAACGCTATGGATTTCAATGTCATAGATGTTTAACCAAGAGAACAATAGAAAACAAAAATCAGCGCCCTAGACTCGATTTCATGTCAATGGAGAGCCATTGGCAGCGACGTAACCTCGTTTGTATGCGTGACACAGGAAATCGCTCGAGTGAGCCTTCTGGTTGACTCTCTATCCCGTGCCGCGACCTCGCTCAGCTCCTGGCACCACGAGACCGCTGGATTAGGCCATGATGCCACTGGTAGGTCGTGGGTTCGAATTTCATCAGGGCCATTTTCATACAAGCCTACAGTGAACTCAGCTATCTATCGTTCCAAAGTTGGCAAATGAGTAGTACCCAGAGTATTCGTTCTAGAATCAGTTTGGGGGCACAAGCTGAGGGTTTACATCAGGTTGTATAGCTGCCAGAAACCTTCACTTGCACTAAGAAATAAGACTGCTTGCTTGCTTGCTGGGTACATATGTGCACAAGGTAAACAATTACCTGAGGTCCTTTATTGACAGTGTTCCCCTTTCAGTTCTCATGATATCCAAAAGAATCCATGTCCAATAGCTTCTGTAGCTTAGCTTCCCAAGATCTGAAAGAGGTTTTTCCGGGGAGCCAACAGTTCCTTCGATCTTTGACAGCTCATAGCCTGATAAAAATGTTTAATGAAAATAAAATCTTCGATAATGAGAGGCCAACCAACCTCGTCCCCAGGCCCCAAATCGAATTTCCCTGAATCTCAACCGTCAAATCGATTTTGGCCCTGGTACCGGCCACAAAATCTGCCAAAATACTGGCAATTTTGGCCTAGGCATCAAAACAAGATTTAGGTTCCGAAAACAGGTGTTCTTAGAAAGGAAGTGCAAAGAATTTCATTGATAACTGCCAGGCAAGATACAATATCTCATGTAGCATCATTTTTTGGCTTTTATACGTGTTTTTCACATAGTTTTCGGCCTATTTTGGTGTGAAATTTTGAAGAAACTCTGACGTCACTTAAAATATCTATTGTTTGAACAGAGAATCAAATTGCGAATAGACAAGGCCGATACCAGGGTCGAATATGGACGGCGGAGTTGCACGTAGAGGCCTATTCACCCTGGGGACGAGGTTGGAGGCCAACAACTCCAGCAAAAAAAGAAACACTTGTAACAAGCAATCCATTAGCATACAAAACTTATCATTCAGAAAAGGGATATTAAAATTAGATACTGGTTATGCAAGATGAGAGTCCAAGCTAAGTTACAAGCAAGCTGTTCCTCGTGAAACAAGTTCTAGCTTTTCAACCCTGCCTACCGTTGTCTGGCAAGGTTTAGATTTCACATTATTTGATGTGGCAAATTTTGACGATCTCACTCACTCAGTATCGCCTTCAGCACTCATTTTTACGTCAACTATGGTTCCTCAAAGTTCCAGCTAACATGAAAACCACTATTTTTATTGGCCAGGCGACATTAGGCAAGGATTTCCAGTTTTATATGTATCGTATTGTATTGTATCGTATTGTATTAACAGTTTAGTGTTAGTTTTACAGTAGTAATTCTTATTAACGTAAAGAAACCCCAAAGACTACATTAGCTATGAATCATAGCAAAAGGAGGTAGTACATTTAATGTCGACAAAGCAATTGTTTGTCAAACTTTGAATCTGTTTTACATTTTGGGTTGATTTGATTCTTCGCCATCCCGATATTGGAAATGTTTAGAGGGCAGCTGATTGTGAAAGCAATATAGTCGAAACTTACTAAAAGCTATTAAGAATTTCCCATATCCTTTCCTTTGATAGGGCGGCAAAGTTAGAATACAGGCGACATTGTTTCCATCAGGTGATTCCTTTTCCTAACAATGAAAGAACATGGTTGTGAATAACTTAAAAGAGATATAATTGATGTCAAAAAGAAATATCATGAATCAATAAATCAATAAATCAATAAATCAATGAATCAATGAATCAATAAATCAATGAATCAAGAAATCAATAAATCAATGAATCAATATCGTTAAATCAATAAATTGATAAATCAATAAATCAATAAATCAATAAATCAATTAATCAATAAATCAATATCATTTAATCAATAAACTGATAAATCAAGGATACAGCACTTACTTTGGAGAAATACCCAACCAGGTGACATCCTTCCCTATCAACCTCAGTCAAAATATAAAACATGAATGGCTCAACATCGAAATACAGAGTTTTGTGGTCCAAAAACAGCTTGGCAAGAAGACACATGTTTTGACAATATATCTGTGTTAGAAAAACCCAATCAGATTAAAACAGTTAACATAAAGAATAGTGGTTACGTTTTGCAATACAAAATATTCTCACTAACTAGCTTTAAGTAAAATAAGCATTTATAAAAGAGAAAATAGATAGCACGCATGGTTGAAATCCGTGAATTTTGAGAGTGGGTAGAAGGAGATCAATTTATTCATTTTTATAATCAGCAGCTCATAGACAGCCCTTAAGGTTGCTTAAAATATCTGAGATTTCAGCCCTCAGAGTTGCTAATGAGTTGATTAACTCTTAGCAAGATTTAAAACAAGGTTTTTGTTATACAGGGCCACATCTTATCCTGCTAACAAATGATAGTTTAAATCGGCAAGACTTTCATTGATAAATTAAAAGAATCACAGTTATCATCATTATCGATGATTATCATAATCATTGTTATCAACATGAACAAGATGATCATCATCACGAACATCCTCATTAGCAATTAGGAGATAAATCATGTTCGCTTTCAAACAATATGGATATATAGTATGTTTTCTTACGTTGCTAACACGTATACTGTCTAACTGATTAGTTTCAAAGCAGTAGGGCTTAGTCTAGGGGAGGGTGGAAAATAGTCGCAAGTCGGGTTTTTTGAAGTTTACCCCTTGGGAAAACTTTGCAGCAAGTTTTTAAGCGATAGTCCGAGGTTCCAAGAAAGAATGAAACTGTTTCCATCCTTGATGATTATCATCATCACCATCACCATCACCATCACCATTATTATAAGCATCATCATTGTCATCGTCACAATCATCATCATTATAGTCACAAGTCACAATCATCATCGTCATCATCATCGTCATCGTCATCGTCACATCACAATCACAATCACCATCAGCATTATCATTATCAGCATCAGCATCATCAAAAGCATCATCATCACCATCGTCATCGTCACATCACAATCACCATCGCCATTATCATTATCAGCATCGGCATCATCAACATCATCATCATCAGCATCATCATCGTCACATTACAGTCACAATCATCATAATCAATATCAGCATCAGCATCATAAACAGCATCATCATCACCATCGTCATCATCACATCACAATCACAATCACAATCACCATCGCCATTGTCATTATCAGCATCAGCATCATCAACAGCATCATCATCACCATCGTCATCGTCACATCACAATCACAATCGTCATTATCATTATCACCATCAGCATCATCGACAGCATCATCATCACCATCGTCATCATCACATCACAATCACCATCGTCATCATCATCATCATTATCAGCATCAGCATCATCAACAGCATCATCATCACCATCTTTATCATTACCATCGTCATCGTCACATCACAATCATAATCGTCATCATCATTATCATCATCAGAAACAGCATCATCATCACCATCTTTATCACCATCGTCATCGTCACATCACAGTCACAATCGTCATAATCAATAACAGCATCAGCATCATTAACAGCATCATCATCACCGTCGTCATCACCATAGTCGTCGTTACTTCACAATCACAATCGTCATCATCATTATCATCATCAGAAACAGCATCATTAAATATGCGAGAAAACGCAAAATATTCTCCACTATTGCTCACATATTACAATTGATAAACCTCTCCAGATGATGGCGACATTTACATAAATACGCAGCAAGCTAGATGTGGAGAGGAATCAAAAGAGCGTGAAATGATGAATATGAGGAATATACATGGACATCCGCAACAGCGTTACTTCACGAGGTTAGAGTATTAAGAAGATTGAAATGAACGTTTGGAACACAAGTTGAACTTCGAATTGCTCATTGTTGTGGGATTATTCAGAGAAAAAAAGCAGACATTCGAGAGAAAAACTGTGAAATCAAAGAGAATAAGGTGGAAAAGAACAGATGCAAGTTGACAAGCGATATCAAATATTTATGGACAATGAAATAGGGGATGGCCATAAGTCGTAGTTATTAAGTTGCATAAGAAAATTCAGACACATGTATGAGGGTAACTCAAACAGAGAAAGTCAGAGGAACAATCTACAAGGGAATTTGTAATAATTGGGCCAATACCCAGTTTTGCAGCCATACAATGCCTTACTTTTACATATCCAGTGACTCACTTTAAGCTAAAAATCACTGATTATAAATGAATATTGTTTGAGTGGTACAAAATTTCAAAATTGCATGAAACAGCGAAAACATCGCTGGATTTACTTAAAGCTTTTTCGTCTGACACTCCTCAGTGTACAAATGTCAGAACAGATTGAAACAATTGACTGAAGACGGCATTTATACCTAGATGCGAATCGAAATGCACCAGTCAGCAACCATGCACCAAGATTTGTCGTCAATAAAATGTAGTACTTTGGCAGAATATTGTTTAAGGCTAGGTTGTTGTTTGGTTGCGGGGTGGTTGCTCTCTTTGCCCGAAAATTTGCAGACGGATAATAGTAGGGACGTGTTGTTGAATCGTATCTCCCAGTCTCAGGGAAGTGTAACGTACGTAACTGGCAACACACCAGAGGAGTTTCCGCTGTTTCTCGCAATTCTGAGATGATGAATGAATGAAAATTGGACTCACTTTTCTTTCTCTTCCATCGACTTCAAATACAGATATCTTTCCTTTTCGATATATCTCCTTCCCTGGAGGCTGTCTGTGTGGACAAGTTTGCTGGGGGTGAAAAATACAGCTTTCATTGACATCGAAAAGAAATATAACAGAAGAAAGAACGTAAAGCTGTTAATAGAAAAAAGATAATCCAGGGGCTTCATTTCTAAAAGTTTCGACTTTCAATCAAATCGAAGAAAATGAAATCAAGTTGTGTCAAGTCAAGTCAAATCAAGTCAAGGCAATTCAAGTCAAGTCAAGTCAAGTCAAGTCAAGTCAAGTCAAGTCAAGCCAAGTCAAGTCAAGTCAAGTCAAGTCAAGCCAAGTCAAGTCAAGTCAAGTCAAGTCAAGTCAAGTCAATTCAAATCAAGTCAATTCAAATCAGTAAAGTCATCTAAGGAGGGGGGTATTTGGGGGTCTGGAAACCGTAAAACCGGTCAAAATTTGCTCAAAAACCGTAAAACTGTGCAATATTTTAAACAACACTGTATGGCACAAAAATTGCTTCACTTCACATTTTTGAGACGTTTTCCTCCCATAAAAATTCTTGTTTTCATTGTGGGTTAACCTGTAGCTTTGGCCTTCAGTACCAAAAACAAAAAAACTACATCAAAAACCGGAAAAATTATCCAAAAATGCTGTAAAACCGTTCACCATCGAGATTTTCGAAACCGAAAAACTGGGTAATTTTTCAGAAAAAAACCTGAGCCAAAATATGGGCAAAACCATGTAACCAAAAAACCCCAAACACTCCTGCTCTAAGGGCCACAAGTTAAGACATGTAAAGTCAAGTCAAGTAAGGTCATGTCATGTAGAATCCAATCAAATGAAACTGTTGTTTACCTGATGATTTCTGTATGTTTTTTCGTATTTCATATACTTGACACAATATTCACAAATGTATAATTTTGACTGTTTTCCATACTCTTCAGGAAAGGGTGAAAAATACCATGTGTCTATCTCGTATTTGCCAATTTCAATGTTGTCAACATACTTTACTCTAGTTATCTGCAGAGGCAACGAAAATTTCAATATGTTACAATACCTTTCTGAAAATGCATGAATATACTTCTCTGAATAAAGTTTACAATATCAAATATCTCACATATAACCAAAAAGTAATTCAAATCTTACTGCTTCATGTTCCTTCTCAAGGGCAGCTGTGGTTGGATCCATTTCTGCATATGACTAAAAAGATGAAAAAAATACATAACCATAAGCAAAGCATGACTTGGTCAAAGGTGTCGTAGCATGGTTATTTAATTCAGCCAGCTTGCTTGTCAGAAGCTCAGTGTGGTTTGGATTTTAGCCCAGCCATGGTAGCAAACGGCCAGGATTGAGGTCTGTTAGTTTATCTTCTTCTGAGATCCAGACAACATTAGCCTGCGTGCAGCCTCAAACTCTTTCGGTTAGATGAGTTGAGGCTGCACGCAGGCTAGACAACATGCACTAAAACATCATTTCACCTTTGCCTTCATTGGTTCTCAAGGCTTAAAGGAGGCATACTCACTACCAAACTGAAAATTTCAGATAGATTTTGTAATGTCAAATGAAACAATATACTAGACGACAAACCTTTTGGACATGATTAATTTCATCATGTTTTCTTTTTTGATTTCTGGTGATTTTTCTTTCTGACAGATCATGATCCGTAGATAACTCATTACTTTGTCTGTTTTCATCTTCAGAAACTGGTTTGTCAATCCTTTCTTCACTAACCCATTCATCAAGTCTTCTGTTGACTAAAATAAGGATTGAAACTGATTGATACCTTTAAAGATCAATTAAGCCACCCTCTCTGTTGAGTCAGAATCCCCCTCTTTCAACAAGGCCAAATTTCTGAATTTAGGTACGGTACATCCTCGATTAAGTAATCAAACCCCAATTGACTGAACCTGGATAAATGTAACAAACTTAGAAGTGTAATTTTTCATATTCGAACAAATTACTAGTTATCCAGACATTTTTTGGCTTTGAAATTCAACCAGGATACCAATTAGACAGTTCTGAACTACCACAGAATCACAGCAGCTGTGAACATATCCATAGATATCCATAGACAAGAAGATATCCATAGACCTTCTTTACACAGGAATGCTCCCAAAGCAATCCCTACCAACACTGGTTACAATAGACCTTGTGTTTACACAGGAACAACATGATACGTTCCTGTCTGCCAGTCTGTAGAGCACACACCATTTTAACGAGATCTCAGGGGTGCCATCGCCAAGAAACTACTGGCACCAGGGCAAAAATATGATTCCAACAAAGTCTATCTTGCACAGAAACAATAGAACAATGGTACATTGGTGATAGGAATGATTTAAGCAAAAATATCCTGGGTGTACCGTAATAGGTGGTGTGGCCGAGTGGTCAAGGCGTTTGGCTCACGATCGCAAGGTCATGGGTTCGAATCTCGTTGGGACCACTTTCCACAAGCCTACAGTCAACTCAGCTGTCCAT
>JAADKT020054451.1:0-18475 GCA_011763395.2 Chrysaora chesapeakei
CATGTACACGGGAAAAGGAGGGTGTTAAGTCGTTAATCCCTACAAATATTTAGAAAAGTAGCTCGTGTACATCGGGCATTAGTCTTAGAATCTTTAAACGATAGAGGTCATCAATTTTAAGAATATTAAGTTCACTGTGTAGGCGGTTAGTAGAAAATCTATAATCCTTAAAATATATTATTTTTAGTATTCTGTTCTGAAGGGTTTGAAATTCTTTCATACATTTATTTTTTGCTATACCAAAAACTTCTAAAGCATATCCAATTTTAGATGTAACAAGGGAATCATATAGAGTAAGTAGGCATTCTTTTGGTACAAAATAACGAAGTTTTGCGAAAATAGAGGAGTATTTAACAATATCAATTTTAACTTTTTTTATGTGCCGGACCCAAGAAAGTTTCTCATCATTTTTGACGCCTAGATATTTGATTTCCTTAGTCTTTTCTAGTTCGTCTCCCATGCTAATTTTTGTTGTGCTTATTTCAGTATTTTTAGAAAGTACAAACGTGCAATAATTTGTTTTGCTTGTATTAACCAACAACTTGTTCGATTTAAGCCATTCAGAAAGATTTTCAAGCTTGTTGTTCATAGACTTTGAAAGCTGTGTAGAATTTTGGTTGAAATTGAATATGCAAGTATCAGCTGCAAAAAGACGTGGTTTTTCTGAAACAGCATTTGGCATGTCATTTACAAAAAGTGTATATAGAATGGGACCTAAAACTGATCCTTGAGGTACCCATTTATTAACGTTTAGGAGCTCTGATCTGACTCCATTAACACATGTATACTGTTGTCTATTATGAAGATAGCTGGAGAACCAATCATGAATTTTTCCTCGGAATCCATAATAAACAAATTTTTGAAAAAGAATCAAGTGATCAATTGTGTTGAAAGCTTTAGAGAGATAAAGGAAAACACCTTGACAACAACTGTTTTCATCCAAATGTAAGTATATTTTATCAAGAGGTTCTATAAGGGCATGTAAAGTTGAGTGCCCTTCTCTAAAACCAAACTGAAGCTCGTAAATAATTTTGCCAACAGACATTCCATGATTTTTTCGAAACATGAAAGTAAGGAAATAGGTCTATAATTGTTAGGATCATTCCTTTCACCTTTTTTGAAGATAAGTATTACTTTTGCTATTTTCCATATGTCTGGCACCACACCAGTATCAACTGATGTATTGTATATATGCACTAGTGGCTTAGCTAGAGAAAGAACTGCAGTTTTGATAATAGAAGGCTTTATTCCATCAAGTCCGGCCGATTTTTTGCTTTTTAATTTTTGTATTTCGTAGATAACTTGGTTTTCGTTAGTTAATTCTAAAAAGAAACTTTTTTCTAGGGGTTTCTGCAAGTAAGAAAGAAAATTTGTTTTTGCTTTTTTTATTTTGGAAGCTATTTTTGCTCCTATATTCAAGAAGTGTAAGTTAAGCGCACTAGCGATATTATAATCTCTTGAATAGCACTTGTTGTCATAAAGAATTTCCCTAATTGGAGAACCATTTGACTTCTTGTTAGTGCATAATATTTTCCCCAAGACAGTCTACATTTTCGTTATTATTGTTGATTTTTTGTCAAAAAGTTCTTTGAAATAAGAGTTCTTAGAGGCTCTAATGCAAGAAACTAGGATGTTGCGGTATTTCGAGTATTTTTCTTTATTTTCCATGGTACGATTTTTGGCATATTTGTAGAAGATTTTATTTTTCTTGGATATGCATTTCTTCAAAGCAGATGTTATCCAGGGTTTATCCTTTAATCTATTATTCGAAATTGTTTTCAAAGGAAAAGATGTCTCATAGGCTTTACTGACTATATCGTTGAAAAAGTTTGCACACCCATTAGCGTCTTTTTCCAAATACAATGGTTCCCAATTTGTTTGTTCGATAGTTTGAACGAAGCTGGCAATGTTTCTTTTACCAAAGATACGTATCTTTTTCTTTTCAGTCTTAAAGTTGTTAGCAGAATTAAAAGAAAGAAAAAAATTAGCAAAATGGTCAGAAATATCGGTGTAAATAATACCTGAAATTGTTTTTTCACTCTGGTTTCGCTCTTTGTAAAATATATGATCAATCAAAGTAGCTGTTTGATCAGTGACTCTTGAGGGTAATGTAATGGCAGGAAGATATCCATGAGAAAGCATCATGTCTAGATATTCTTTAGATCTTTTCCTACCTGGTTGATTATATTTAATGAGGTCAATGTTAATGTCCCCGGCAATCATGCATTGATCAGGCTTTAGGCCTTCAGTAAGCAGCAGTGTTCTTTCTAACTGTTCGGTAAAGTCAGCAATGTCACCGTTCAGATGTCTGTAAACTATGCCAAGTATTGTTTCTTTACTTCCCCTTGTGATTTGAACCCAGAGATTTTCGCAGGGAACCCTACATTTTACTTCTAGCTGGCTTAAGATATTAAATTTAAGATCTTGTTTTATATAGATACCAACGCCACCTACATTTCTGTGTTTAGGAGGCATGTAGTTAAAAACATAGTCATTTAGTAAGGACTTATATAAATCGATGTTTGTTTTATGGATTTCAGTCAGGCAATGCAATCAAAATTTAGCTTTAATTCACTTAACAAGCTGACCAGTTCTGAAGAGTGCTTGTTAATACTACGTATGTTTAAGTGAAATACTGATAATTCAGTTTTATTTAGATTATTTATTTTTCTTGACGAATCGACAGTATAATACTCATTTTCATTTATTCATTAACAGTGTTAGAGATATAGTCTCTTAGATTATGATTATCGATAAGCTCATTTAGCTTACATTTGTCTGATTTGAGCAATAAAATTAAATCTTTATTGTTAACTGAATAAAAAGTTAAATTTGATAGGGTTGGACTAATGATTGTTCTTTTATTTCAACAAACAACTAGTGGATATTCCTCAATACATCTGAGCGAAGCTTCTTTGTTGACTTAATGGGTATGTTTGGGGTAGGATAAGTAGGAATGGTTGAAATAGTTGATGATTGTTCTGTCCATAAGGTAAAAAGTAAGTTTGATTTTATTGTTGATTTAGTGGAGCAGTTGGCATCTGGTTTGAGTTGACATATCCTTGAAATTGACCAACATTAGCGGCAACAAGTCTTCTAGAATTTGCGTATTGAATAATTTCAGGAGGGGCTTGCTGTCTTTGCTCATGTGGTCTTTGTAAGACAGGAGTAAATTGCTCGTTAGACCTGAATCGAGGTTGCATGATGTCATTTTTTCCTCATTTGGGAGGCCAGCATTGAGATTTTAGATTTTTCACAAAATTTTTCTTGCCTTCTTGCATAAGATGTAGACCGTCATATCTATATGAAGTGTTACACAGGTTAACATGTGAGATGATGCTAAGATTTCGTTCACTGGCCAAAAGTTCAAAATCTTTATTTATTTTCTCAATGTTTGGTCCAAAGTTTTTGTTTGCCTCGTTTGATTCTCTTGAAATAATTTCGGAAATCATGAGTCTAGCTTGAGGGATTTTCTCCTTTAATTTGTTCGTTAGACTTACAAATTTGCTTATGATTACAGATGGAGAGTCACATACTAAGTTGTTTGTTCCCACGTGTAATATGATCGTGTCGGGGTTGCAGTTTGGTATGAAAGAAATATAGTCTGAGATATCTTCTACTTTCCCTCCTCTTATCGTTTGTATGAAGGTATTTCCGCTAAAGTTGAAGTGTTTAGTTTTTATTCCTTTGAGCATTGAATCACCAATCAAAAGGGTTTTCTTTTGGGTGAGGTTGACAGGTTTAAATGTTCTGGTTGATCTACAATTGTCTTGCAGTGATATATTTTCTCTTTCAACACCGGACACGGTGAAGTCATTCGAAGACGTCGATGGGACTTCGATGACAGGTGCCAACGGAGATGGAGACTTTGATTCTGTCGCTGCCGTTTTAATTGTTTGACTCATGTGATTCAATTTGTTGTTGACTTTATTTTTGAAAGATTCAAAGCTAAGGTTTAATTTGTCCACACACAGAAAACAAGCCACCATCAGCACTATGTTTCCTTAAAAAAAGCATGATTTGGGAAGTGAGTTGCCTGATCAAGCAGAAAACCATATTTCGCCTCAGATTTGTAAAACATCTCTTGCTGAATCCAGTGAAACGTACCATGCTGACCCTGATCTATCAAATGCGCTCCTAATATTGAGCCTCAGCCTAAGCCTCATTTTGCAAATGATATTGGAAATTTTGTTGGTCTTAAACCTCTGCTCAAAGAAGAGATCAAGTATGAAATGCTTAAAAATGCGTGGAAGCCTGATCCCGGTTTTCAATTTCCAGCTAACAAGTCAAATAGACGGTTTCAGTATGCTTGGTTTTCTAGATTTCCTTGGCTATCATTCTCACAAATCTTTGATGGAGCTTTCTGCACTGTTTGGGTTTTGTTTTGGGGGAAAGCAGCAGTAGTGCTCAAATACATATTCTTTTTGAAACCCCATTTCAACTATTGCAGGTAGCTTTGCAGAAGTTCAGATATCACTCTGAAAGATCAACAGTCCACTCTGATTCTCTTAATTGAGCTTCAGATTTTAGATTGTACATGGAGAAAAAATCTGTCCCAATCGACCTTCAGCTGGACAGGGCATAATACCAGCAGATTGAAGAAAACAAAGAACGGTTAGGACGCACTGTTGACCCTGTAATGGTCTGTGGACGACAGAATATTGCTCTACGAGGACATCATGATGACTCCAAGCAATTAGAAGATGAAGCAGTCAATCCGGGGAATTTTGTTTTTATAAAAATGCCATATGTGCAAAGGTATTTGAGGTATTTGAGATATCTGAATAATCCAGAGAGAAAAGTTGATATACCCCAAAAGCCAATCCAAATTTGAAACTTTCTTTGGGGTAATTAGCGCAACAGCAGTGACTAGTGCAAGTAAGAATAATCTAATGTGAAGCCGCTTAAGTTTTAGTATACTAATCTTGGCTGATCTTACTATTTCTTATTTTGGTTTGAGTTCTTAATAAATTTGATTTTAGTAGTGTGTTGCATGTTGCATAATATAACTTGTATAACTTCAAACATTTATTACAGTTTTGTCGTATCATAGCATTATAGTATCATAGCATTATTTTCAATCTTCAAGGCACTGTAAGGTAGTAGGACGTGCCCAAAGAAAAAGGGCGTTTCCTCAAACAAAAAGGGCGTTTCCTCAAATAAAAATGGCGTTTCCCCAAATTTAAAAGGGCGTGGTCCCAAAATATTTTCCGTCGCCTCCACCCCCGATCCCCCTTGGGCAACTGTCACATTTTTATGCTAGATCCGCCCCTGGAAATGTGGAACTATATCGCTTATTACCTGCATGTTGTTGTATGTCCACTGTCTAATTTACAACCACTACAAAGAGATCCTGTAAGTTTTTTGAAAGATGATCCATGTCCTATTATCCAATATTCGAATATAGAAGGAAAATTGGAACATAGAAAGAATATATAGACATATAGAAGGAATATTAGTACATAGAAAAAATATTTAGATATATAGAAGGAAAACTTGGACCTATGCAATATTTCTGAAATAGAATGAATTATCTTCAAACAGAATAAAGACACAAACAGTAATCTCATAATCTGAAAAACTGGCATATAAAAAATCATAAAAAACTGGCAGCCAAAATCGCAGAGAAACGAGGGAAGAAATATCATGAAATCATTTCGGACATTAGAACTAAAATTTCTTTGAAACTACTTAAATCTATGATTTTATGTATCCGAGGATCTAGGACAGTCTTTTAAATTTGAACGCTATCTTAACGCTTTTTTTTTTATTTATTTTAACTTTTTATATATTTGCCCTTTTATGTTTTGATTGTATATTATAATCAATTTTTATTGAGAATGAAATGAATATTAAAAAAAAAAAAAAATCTCATAATCTGAAGTCTGCTAACTGGAGTCAAGCAAGTTTTGATCATCAATGGGATGTTAACTCAATCCAAGCATAACAATTTCATGAGCCAATACCTGTTCACCAAAACCTTGATAGTTGAAGTTTGCCATCTTAAATGCTGAATAATAGCTTTCGATCACTGCAAACATTCCTGATCAGTCACATGGTGGGAAAAAAATTAAAGTGCATGCTCACTATTCGCTGTTCATCAGTTTTCACTAGAATCATTTTGATGGTAATTGGCCTTTAAACAATTTAAACAGTCTTTCCTCGAAATAATTTGCAATCTTCATCCAACTGTTTGTCAGAAAAGCCCTTTTGAGGTAGTTGACACCCGCAAAATCACAAAACTGACATCTTTGAAATTTAGAATTGTGTAGAAAAGGGGCCCCATAGCATATTCTCATCATAAATTAAGTTTTTTCTTTCATGAATCCCCTAAATCCCATGAAATCCAGATTTCTTGAAGGGTAGTAAATTTGAGATATTTCGAACAGTGTCCTTTAAAAAACACACTCAAGCATAATTTTTGTGGATTTAAAGAGAATATTTTTAAGTGAATTGTATTTGAAAAAGGTTAGTAAAGAGCTCTTGCACTTGTGTGTTCTGGGTTTGTGTACAATTTTTTTTTCATTAATTGCACATAAAAATTGTTTTCAAAACGAAAGTATACATACTATACATACAACATGCTGTAGGAGTCCTGTAGGTTCTCTAGGTATTTTATTCATCAACTAACTGACTTCTCAATGATCTTCTTTATGCCTGGAACAAAAATAGGCTCAGCATATATAAGAAAACAGACTGATGAGATCACGAAAGCTGCAGGTAGTGGTCTTGTTCAGCAAGTTCAAAAAATTTTTGGATGTGCATGACTTTAAAGAAAGATGCAAGTCAGATAGCCAAACTGGACAAAACTGGTTGCCAAGGTCTTATTCGAAAATGCTGGTTGAAAGGAAATTTTGAATTGATATCAAATGTTCTCGCCATCAAAGGATCAAATAACAACAATGATTTGCAGAATGGCAAATGGTAACATGCTACAACCATTTCATATCCATCCTGGACAGTGCAACAGCCAGTGGACTCAATACAGCTTGCCTGAGACATATTTTGCCATTACAGAGAAAGGATTGATGGAAAGTGACCTGTTTAATTGCTGTTTGGTAAACAGATTCATTAAACAGGTGCCACCACTGTTGTCCAATCATGTTGCTATTCGATGGACAGATGCACACATTGACCTGTACATCAGGAAAAATTTGTCAGGAAAATGGCATTCTTCTCCCCTGCCTTCCTCCACATTGCTCCCATATTCTCTAGCCTATGTTGTTTTTGTTCAGCTCCCTTAAATCTGGAAGGAGAAGATCTAGCAAGTGTTTCTCAGAAAATAATCAAGGAGTAAAAAGTAATAAAATGAACCTTGCTAGAGTTTTTAAAATATCTGAAAGTCTTTTGAAAACCATGGTATTTGGTTGTTTAATCCTTCCAAAACAGCTAAAGGCCAATTTGCTAGATCAACCAGCTATAAGAACATGAAGCCAACAGTAGAGCAACAATATGACCACCCATGGTAGCTAAATGACCACTCATGGTAACAATAGAGAAAAATCTCGCCTAAGGCAAACTGGACTTGCTGGAGGATACGATTTGGGAGCACATGATCCAGTTGTTCAACAATGGAAAGAAGCTGTCATTGCAGGTGACAAAACGCAGAACAACCCTGTCCCTGCAATGGGCAGAAGTAACAATGAAGGAGCACGATGAGAACCAGTATTTCATAACAATGAGGATCTTAACGTAATAAAGATCAGCTCCAACTCAACTTCATCGTCTGCATTTTCTGAGGTTCTCATGTATCTGGGAGCAGTTAAGGAAAAAAAGAGAAAACATGCCCTGCCAAGACAACTTATGTCAGTGCAGAAAATTAAAATTATGGCAGCAAATTGAGAACATAAAAAGGAAATGCAAGAAAAACAGAAACGTCAAGAAGAATGATTGAAATAAGAGAAGAAAAGTATTATTTAATGAAAAGAAAAAAATACAAGAAAGAAGTTAAGGCCGCCAGCAAGAGAAGAGCATTACCAAGAAAATTTGAGGAATGAGGTTGGAGATGTAGTGTGTGATCAGAAATGTTTGACAAAGAAGAAGAAAAGGAACTTATGTGGACTGAATCTGACGAGTGTGGGAGATGATATCATCTCAATTGCACTGAACTAAATGAGCTCTCCCCCTTGTATCTCAGAAAATGTACAATTTTACTGTGGGTATTGTTGAAAAATAAAAGTTTATTTAGCTATTGAAAGCAGCATGAGACTGTAAGTTGTGAACAATGAATATGTGATTTTTGTGCCATATCGTGGATGTTGCTTTCAATGACTGTTTAACTGTAATTATAGCATTGTATTCTTATTTGAGTAGTTTTTTTTTCAAAAGACATGAATCCATTGTTTGATCTATATCTAAGTAAGATGTAATATAAATATGTATATATTTATATCTGTATACTATACAGCATGGATATGTCTATTTATAGATGATCATAAGCATTGTGTTAGAAAATGTCGAATTTCCTAGTAATGATTGATTTCATGTAGGTAATGTTAAGATCAGAATAACAAATTATAAACTAAAGATATTTTGAAAAATAGTCAATTTCAAAATATTGAAGTAAGCCTACTTTAAAGGTGATGAAATGCATATGTAACAATAAAATATAATTTACGTAAATTTTCATTCAATTGTGAAGAGGGAAACAATTTTTTGAATATTTTATAGTCGTTATTATTCTGCCAAGAAGAAAAGAACATTCTTGGTGCAAAATCAGTCTGATTGTTGATCTGAATATTATCAAGGCAATTAAAGCATCACTTACAGCAGCTTCTGTAACTTTTGTCAGTTTTGTCAAATTTTAAAGAAAGCAAAAGGAAATAATTCAATTAAGAAATCATTAAACAGAAGGGATTACAAAGCAAACTCATTTCAATGAAATAATGCAATACTTGATATTATTGGCAGTAACAATGCAAAAAGCATTATAGCTACTGACTCAGTACTAATGAGCATGAGTGATCATGAAATGGTGGACTGCACTTGTAAAATCAATTACGTTAATTTCCATTCAAAGTCAATTTACTGTTGTGATTATAAAAACTACGACCCTGAGACCAAAATCAATTAACTTATTACGATAAACTGGAATGTTCTTTATGAAATGACAAATGTCAGCAATGCATGGGCTTTCTTTAAATCAATTTTTAACAAAATAATTCGACAAATATTCACCTTTAATTACAATGCAAGTGAAAAGAAAGCAATGTCCGTGGTTAAATGTTGAAATTAAAAAACAAATGAACAAAAGAGATCAACTCTACAACAAGTATACCTTCCTTCAAAGTTAACAGTGAAGGAATCACAGCTCTGAAATAGCAAATGGATTCTCCTCCTACATTTTGAATATCGGTCAGGCTTTGAAATCTCTACCTTTCAAATTCCGGTATTTTTCAGAAAAAGCAATGAGGTATATGTCAGCAAACTGTGTGTGAATTTTAATTTCCAGTACGTTTCTAAATCTGAGATAGAGCATAAATTAAAAAAAATGAAAAGGAAAGAAAGCTGCGGGCAGTTATGGACTGCCTGCATGCACGCTCAAAGATTCAGCTACAGTCTTTTCATCACCAATATGCTTCTTGATAAACTTATCTCTAAGTTCTGGTATGATACCATTTGAAAGAAAAATAGCCAGAATAACCCAAATTCACAAGGCTGGTTCCCATAGCAAGTTTGAGAACCAATATACGTATTATGTTTTTTATCAAAGTTCCTTGAAAGAGCTGTCCAAAAACAACTGATGGCTCACCTTGAGGCAGTAAACCTTCTTTCACCATTACAGTCTGGTTTTAGCATGGAGAGATCTACTTAACTAGCAGCTACAGAATTTTTAGACTCTGTCAGGAATATTGTAATACCCTTGGTTTCTCTACCAGACAGGTATCGATACAAAACAGATATTTCTGTTCAGCGACAGCAAATCTTATATACTAAAGTATTAAAGGAATTATGACACCATTATGTCAAGCTAACTCCTCTCTTACCGTAGAAGCTATGGTGCTGGCGCTTACACCTCAACCTGCCGCATTTGGGGTAGGCATAGAGTTGCAAGTCATTCTTTTCAAATCTGCTCCCGTTTCTAGGGTAATTAGGGCTCACTATTCTTTGATCTAGAATATCGTGCCATGAGGAACAATGGATCTGTTGTTTTCCCAGCGGGAATAATCCCCTTTCCTAATCCCTTCTCCACTACTGAAAGTCAGGGCAATAGTTCTGTTTATAACAATCAGCCTTAGCGAAAAAATCCTTTAACTATTTGTATCATTCTTATAGCTTGGGTGTCTATAATGTCTGTTTGTTATTTCCGATATTCAAAGGAGAAAATTCTTGGTTTGTTTTTTTGAACGAACACATTCGGGGGTTTGGTCAACCGCTGTGCTTATAAAAATAGTACATGCTTTCATGCCCAAAGGCTACAACTGTTCTGCTCATTAAGCCGACAAGACAAACAGAACAGAATGCTCGATTCTCCCACAACATAGCTCTAGCAGCACCTTATTTGAAATATTCAACAATGGTTCCTCTATGATTGCTATTTACACATTCAAGTACTATAAACAATGGCGTGTGCCTCTTGTATTTGTTTCTCATCCAACAAACCTTTCCCTGAATCAACAACAAACTCTTATTCCATGGCAACCGTTTACAATTGTTCGCCACATACTCCAAACAGAATATAAGTACAACCCCTCTTTCCAAAGAATAATCTGCTGCTCGGCAACTTCTCCCATCTGCACGCAATTTCAGCATTCACAGTATTCGAAGAAACCTTCGGGGGAAAGGAAGCACTAATCTGAATTCAACCTTCTCATTCAACCCAACTCCCGTTCCTTTATCGTCTTACTCTGCTTTTTCTAAGAAACAATGAATTTCTTCACAGATGAGAACTACAAGCTGCACGTCCCAGGTGACCTGCGGAGCGCGCAGCATGCCTGGGGGCAAGGGCTATATTTTATAATAAAATACTATATCATATCATAGATATTTTAGTCTAGAAAACTTAACTAACAAACAACTAATATATTCGTTCACACCACACTAATTAACAAAGAATAATACAAGATATAACCCAGGGGTAATGATAAAAATAACATGTGATGACAACTGGGGTCTGGACCCTACACTCTCCCCCACTAAAAAGAAGTATGTATAATAAATTGATCATAACAAACCTATGTGATACTAATAAAAGCAAAACTGATAAAATTATTAGGAATGAGTCCTATTATAAATATTGATTAAATAAGAAGTTAAGCACAGTTAAAATTGCCTAGGACGTTTGCTGGCGGTCATTGGGTTTCTAGCGTCCAGGTAGGTTCCATGCTCTATGGTCCATTCCATCTGTTCCATCATACAGTACATGCATTGAATTGCCCTGTTTGTATGCACGTTCTGTTTATGCGCTGGGTCATAAGTTAAGTCATATCGGATATTGGATATTGGCTGTCGACGGATGGACTGACAATCGGGCTTTTTTGGGTGATATTACTAATGAGGTGTCGTCTAGGTATTTTGTAACCACCTATCTTGTGTATTTGTCTGTTCACATTCATTCTTGTTATCACAGTGTACAAGTAAGTTGCGATCTTCTCCCCCCTTCCCTCTCCCCTTTGTTGTATTTATTGAGTTTATGATTTGTTTTGTATTTCAGTTCTCTGGAAGTCTTTCTGCTGGACAGGTGCATTGGCCCGGAAATTTGGCAATTTCGGTTTCAATCACCGACCGTACAAGATTTAGTTCCGCAGGCAACAAAGGGCCGGTGCATTACACGCCCAGTTTCCTGCATTAAGTAATTAGAACTAGTCGTAGTTAGATTTAGTATCTAGTCGTTGTTTCCATTCGATTGTCCTAGGGAAAATTAATACAAATTTACTATACTGTTCAATGAGTATTTCTCGTATACCATATAAGCATGAAAACAATAACAGCAACAAAAGTTCTTCTTAACACATGATCAATCAAAAGTCTTATTAACAAAAGTCTCATTTTCTTGTTGGGGACATCTCAAGCTATCAACCAACTACAAACTTTCATTGAATAACCATGAAACAGTATTCTTCAGCACAGGTTAAATTTGAATGACAATACACTCGTATGTAAATACAATGGTAAATACGTAATGTTGACTGCAATGAGCATCCAATGTAGCATAAGAGCACATATTTTAATAGTATGTATATACATAAGGAAAAATTGAAAATAAGTTATGAATAAAATGATTTGTTCCACTATGACACAATAGAAGTTGGTGCAACAAAATTGTTCATTTTCCGCCAGCAAAAAGACAAACGCTGAAAAACAGGAACATGCAGAGCATGATGTCTCGGAGAAATAAAAAATGGTCCAACAGTGTTTAAATCGTCGAAGAAAATAGGACGCAGAATATAGGGTATGCTATATACAGGATTACTTTGAATGTTACAAGCTTGACCAGGCACATAGTAGTTCAATCGTTCTGGTGGACGACGTGTACGTTGATCATGAAAAATTATTCTGCAAAAGTGTGTCGAAGTATATTTCATCGCCGGATGTGTCTTCATCATTGGATACTGTGGTTGCATTTCTGGCTGATGGATTCAGCATTCTTGTCACAATGTTAATACTTTTCTCCCAAAATGAACATAGTTTGCCTGGCCCACCTCTCTCCGACAAACTTCTGACGAGTTCGGAATGATTTCTGTATCAAGTTGATATAGGATCGGTTTTGAACAATAAATTGATCGGTTGTTGTGGGTGGTGACCGAAAAATGGAGAATATCCTGTAGAATCATGTTGGGTTGAGTTGTACGTGTTGACTACTTTATTGATATGATCACTCCAAGAACTTTTGTATTGTTCCGGTAATGCACGAAGCATAGATAATAATGTATGATTGAAACGCTCGACTTGACCGTTACCCTCAGGTTGGTAAGGGGTAGTTCTCAAATGTCGGATGTTACAAAGCTGTTGCAATTTGTAGAAGAACCGGTTTTCAAATTCACGGCCTTGGTCATGAGGAATGCTCTTCGGAAAACCAAAACGTAAGATGAAATCATTATACAGTTTAGTCGCTGCAGTTTTTGACAATTTGTTCCTAGTGGGCTAAACTTGGGCAAATCGAGTAAAATGATCCATGACAACAAGAATATACTCATAACCACTTTTACTTTGTTCCACATGAAGAAAATTGACACATACCTTTTTTGAAGGAAATGTTGTTATGATTGGCTGAAGCGGTGCTTTCAGTTGAATCTGGGGTTTCCTTTGTTTTAAACAGGAGCAAACATTCTTTACAAAATGTTCTATATCCGATTGCATATATGGCCAGAAAAATTGTTGACGAGCCAAATGAAGAACACGGTCTGAACCTAAGTGACCCATCTGTTCATGTTATTCCTTGAATACTAACTGATGGGCAGAAAAATTTGTTTAGTGTTTGTATATTTCCAAACAAGAACTCCATTATCTGTGACCTCTAATTTCTTCCACTCGTGTAATAATTGTTTTACTTTTGAAGATTCACTGTAAATTTCACTCGAAATTGGCTTACGCTGATTCTGGGTTTAAGCTAAACGTGCTGCTGAAAACGATAATGTCATCCAAGTAGGAAATACAAATTTTGTCGTGTAAATCCCCTAAACAGTTTTCCACAAATCTTTGAAACGCTCCTTGGGCATTGCGCAAATCGAATGGTATGCATATCCATTTGTATAGACCCAACGGTGTAATGAAAGCAGCTAAATGATGACTTTCACTATTTATATAGCCTTGGTGGTAAGCCAAACCTTGGTGTAAGACCAAAAGCAGACGTTTCCTCCTAGGTTGTCCAAGCTCTCTTGTATATAGGGTATTGGGTGTCTATCTGGGATTGTCTTGGCATTCTATGCCCTATAATCAACGTCTTAGACTTTGCTCCTTTTTCCTTACACAAACCACAGGTGAGCTGTAGGAAGATTTCGATTTTCTAATAAAGTTTTTATTCAACAAGTCTTCGGTATACGCTTTTACTTCTGGGTATAGTGGTCGATGTACTGCAACATGGTTTTTTTGGATGGGGATGTTATCAGTTAGTCGAATATCTATGTTGAAATCTTTCATGGATCCAATATCATCGTCACTTTTGGAGAGGACATCTCCTTCTTCACACAACAGTTTAAGAACAGATTGTTTTTGATCACCAGTGAGATTAGACGAATCAATTCTGCAAATATGTTCAGGTATTTCTCCCTCTATACAACTATTTACAGTTGCGTCCCAACTAGTTGAGTTTTGGTTGATAGGACTTTCTTTAAGCTTCACTTCTAGGGATGCTAGTGACTGAATCAGTTGTATCCTTCCTAGAAGAGACTTAAGTGGCAGAACAATGTCATGCTTTGAGTTATTTGAAACTTCTATTTTTGCTTTACATGAATAACCAGGTTTAAGTGTAAATAAACTTTCGTTAACAGTAATTCCTTCTGGCAACTGTTGTTCATCGGACAACAGTTGTCAGAAAACAGGAATTGCACTTTCTAACGGCCTATGATTTAAACGACAAGGAATTTGCAGTGTTTTTCGCTCGGTACAACATAGTTTTGTTTGTTCGATTTCACAACACAGAGTTCAGTATCTACATTAGCATTTATGATGTCAACCAACGCTGTAATGTTAGAAAAAGAAACACAAGAAAAGACACTCTTAAGATCATTGTTTCAAATACCATTCTTAACAAATTCTTCGATCACGTTGTAGCTGATGAGAGGGAGGCCAATAGCCTCGTTCGCAACTAGGAATGGAACAGTAAGATTTTCATTGTTCACAACGCAAAGTCAATTTCTGTCCAACCAAGATACGAGATTAGCTGCAGTCAAATTTAGCTGACAATTAATTAAATCCGAAATGTCTTTCAAATGCGCTTGCTGAAAATTCTCCTTCAAAAAGTCTTTAGACATTTTAGAAACTTGGGCACCAGTGTCCCATAATGCTTTGAATTCAATTTTCATTTAAAAAGCATTTTATTACTCAGCGTTTTCCCACAAGGTTTGCAATTTTCACGCTTTGTTTTTGCGTAATATGGCTAACAAAACGATTTTCATCGGATAATTGGTCTGTTGATTTTTTATTGAGAGAAGTTTCAAAGCATTACACAAGGATTGATGATCTCTCCAATCTTTTCTTTGGCAGTCATTATTACAGTACACAGACACTTTACAATTTCTACATTGCCAATATACTGAAGGGTTTTGTTCTTTGCCACAGAAATGACAATGCTTGGACGGATTTTCATCCTCGGTCACTCCTGGCCCCCAATTAAAACAATGCTGACACATATTTCCCAAGCCACTAGCTTGACAAGCGCTACAGCCATATTGCTGAAAACATGTTTGAATTTGACCATGGGCATGACCATGGCCTCTGTTATTTTGAAACTGGGGACCAAGTGCGGAGGTTTCAGGTTGATATCTGGAAGGGCATTGACAACGACGCTTCAATGAAGCTAATTCGGATTTTATCTCCTGTACTTGCGCTACAAGCTGTTGTTGCAAGTTTGTGGTGCTGTTTTGGATTTTTCCGGCCTGTGGAATTTGCTGTATTTTTGGCAGCTTATCCTTCTGAGGGTTGATGACAAGAAACTCAGCTTGTGCAGCTGCAATCTTTTCATGATCCGTTGACAAATTCCCTTTGGCTTTTTGCTCTGCTTGAGTTGTCGTCAACTCATTTATGTTTTTCATCAATTCCTCATCAGTGACGCCACTTTTTTTTCAATATCAGATAAAGATTCGTGATCAAGGGCTCAAGTAAGTGCTGGCCATCAACCAAAAAATAGTTTCCAGTGCAAAAAAATTCAAGGGGGCCTTACAAGGAGGAAATAGGTGGGAGGGAACAATTTCCCCCCTACCATGCCCAGCCATGTGAAAAATACCTGGAGGTTGATTCTATACTTGAGAAAAGACTGTAAAATAACTTTTCGATGACAATTTAAGGTGGTTGAACTAGCCTCATTCCACAAGCCTGCTACTTATATACATAAGTAAAGGCATTAGTTTGTGTCAAAGAAAAAACAAATGAAAAAAAATTGCAACAAAACAAAACAAAAATTTGAATATTTTATAGTCATAATTCAGGAAACCAATCATCTTCCAGGTTACAGAGTTTTTCAAGGTACTTAATGATGAGCAGCTTTGTTAGCTAGTTGGCATCCATGGCTGTATCCAGAATGAAAATGAGTGCTTGGCCTCATGTAGCCACTTGCACCAAAAACTGGCCACTCAAGTTTACAAACAGTTCAGCCAGCAGCATTATTAGCCATTGGCCACTTCAATAATTTTTGTGAAACAATAACTGAAAGTCTTAAAGAGTTGGGACTGGAGCCCAGAAAACATTGCAAGGAAGCATGCTAAACAAGTGATGGAGAAAGGTTTCATATGCCTACATATCAAGGCTCAAATAAAGCTAAAAAGAGAAGGAGAGCAATAAGAAATAGTAAGAGTGTTTTGCAGAGGAATTGGAAGAGCAGGAGGGACCTCAGTCCCAATCTTGAGCTTTTTAAGACAAATAAACTTGCCCATGTGTTGTTTTCAAGTTACAAACACTTTAAGTTGAATTTCAAGAGAACTCAATTTTTTGCAGATTTTCAGATTTCGGATTACTCAAAAGCTATCAATGATATCTACATACAATTTTCTGGATATTTAGAAGGATTCTCTAATTTAACCATAAAATGGAGTCAAGGTTTGATATATGATTTGAGTTATCAACATTCAATCATTGCTTGTGGAGCCTTGTTTTGGCTCTTTTTAGAAATTCTGGGTTCATATTAAAGCTATGTTATAACTTTATAAGAAGGAAGAGTTTTATAGGTCTTTGATCTTGCCTTCTGAAGATATCCTGGCTACAAATTCTTTGATTATCAACTATTGGAAATGGGTGTGGTCAGACATATGGTTTTAACATCAGGGTGTGGCTCATTATTGAAAATTTTGATTCACATTCTGATCAACTAAAGGTTAATCTTGAAGAAATCCAAATTTTGTTGTATTTATTGATAATTTTTTTATTTTAGATGCTTGTTATCTTTTCTGTCTTCTCTTCATATTCGAAAGAACTCTGCAAAGAAGGGACAATTCTAAAAATAGAAGGGGAAGAAAGAAAGGACCTGCTGCAGTCGGATAGATATCAATTTTTGGATAGATAGTAATTTTCAGGACTGGCTGGCCAATTACTGAAATTTGGAAGAAGTACTGCAAAAAAGGATGAGCACACTCCAAGGCCAAAAAGTCTCACTACAATTAAAAAACAAAAAAGAAAGTCAAGGGAACTGTGAGTCATGAAAAATATTCAGGGTAACAGCTCAATATTACTATAACAAGTTGGCAATGATCGAAGTTCACAGGAGAAGACTTGTTTGGGCTCACAAGTTTATGAGTGCCTTCCCTTTTCAGGCCCAGTCCCTTTTCCATTCCCAGTTCTATACTTTGTGCAAGGGTACACAAATACTATGACAACCTTATTGATGAAACCCAAAATAATAGGAAAGCCATGTGAAGAACAATAAATAAGGTTTTGCATAAAAACTCAAAACCGCTGCTACTGAAAACATCATTTTGGAAGGCATAGATTTTAAAACACCATTGCAAATTTCAGAAGCCTTCAACAAAAAAATTATAACAGTTACACCCAAGTTAGCAGAGAAAATTAAAAGTTAGTCTTCCAATGTTCCTCTTCAGTACCTCTGAGGTAAAGCCAAAGGAACCGAATTGAAACTACAGCCATTGAGCATAGTTTATGTAGAATATGCAATAAGAACCTTATGTCTAAGAACAACTGAGATTCTCCTGAAGCTGACAGGATCCCCATTAACAATTGAAAGATTCCATAGACGTAGTTTGAAAAACATGGACACTAATATACAACACTAGTATTCCCCCTCCAGATCTGGAAATATAGCCAGAGTGACACCTATTTATGAGGTGCGTGCAAAAACAGATGACAATAATTACTAGCCTATCTCAGTTGTGTCAAGAATGTTAGACAAGATTGTACATGACAAACTGATGAAGGATCTCAAAAATCAAAATAAGGTTTGCTTGAGCCAGTTTGCTTTTCAAAAGACTTCACAGTAAATTGACATGTCTTCTGAATATTGTATAACCCATGCTTCAAGAACTGTGATAAGGGGTAAAATAATGATGGAGCAGGTGTAAAAAGTTGTAGGACTGGAGGTTCAAGTCAAAGTAAGAGAAAATACCCTCATGCCTTATATGTCCACTGTTATGCACATCAGCTAAATTTGGTTGTGCAAAAAGTTACATCATCTATTTCTGCAGTTAAAGTATTTGTTGCTAATCTATTAGGTTTTCCCAAGTTATTCTCAATGTCTCAAAGAGGATGTCCAGGCTAGATTGGATAAAAAGTCAAAGGGTACTATCAACGGGCTGAGCAACAAGGTGGGATCTTCATGGCAGTGCTGCTAATAGTTTTGCTGAAATGCAAGATAATATTAAAGTGTTTTTCT
>JAADKT020054452.1:0-10570 GCA_011763395.2 Chrysaora chesapeakei
CGTGTGCGGAAACTGTACTTAGCAACATAATTAGTAGAAAAAAATCATAGTATCTGTACTTGCTTTATATTACAACAAATTTTTCCACGGAGAATGGATACGCATTACTGTTATAGGTTTTGGCATAGTGTGGTGTAGTTATTTTGCTTGAAAGCATGTTCCAAGTATGTGAGACCTTTACGTAGCTTCAATCATTGCTTGTAGAGTGTAAATATCCACATTTCTGCTGCTTTATGTAATTAGAGTATCAGTCACAAAGACACAAACAGTACGATGAAACATACCTCCGCCAGTAAGTCATTAGAAAACAGGTTATGGCAAGAGAAAATTTGTTTAAATATTAGGTAGTACAGACACTATGACTTTTGTCTACTATTTATGTTGCTAAGTACAGATCCCAAAGTTAGGTTGAAAGCCAGATTGTTATGGAAATTTCTCTGCGTTATTGGCAAAGTATGATCTTTGTTTCGATAGTAGTTCTTATGTTTGCAAGCATTTGCAGAGTCCAAACTCGTGCTAGGATTCTTGTTCGGATGATTATTTCGTTTTTTTGGACTCTGTGTCTTCTTCCTACCAACTAAAGCTCTCCATTTCCTGTGAGGGAATTCCTCCCATAATAAATAATTTATATTTATAATTTAGGTTTTTCGGTCTATTCTAACTTGCTTTATTTTTTATTTTGTTTTTTTATCAAAGTTCTGGCGTAGGCTGAACTGTAGTTAATCTGCCCCCTTTTTCCATGCTGCCTGCAACCTTACGCCATCCAAAATGCCACAGATGCCGCAGTAGTCGTAGCCTGGATACCTTACTTTGTCATGGCTCACAGTGAGCGGTATCATAAGGTATTTAACCAATCATATGTGCCGAACTTACCTAACTATGCTAAACAATGAAGGACGTTATCTACCCCTAGCCAATGACAAACCAACCGGTAACACCCCTAAAATCCACCTAAAAACCAGGCATATCCTATGGAAGGCCTCTTTTGTTTTTACGCATCATACTGGACAGTCCTCGGTCCAACGAAAGGCCTCCCTTCCCACCCCTGTCAAGTTCATCACTCTGTAAGGCATGGGTCAGTTGTGATATGATGGGTTTATACTTATTAGGCACTCAGAGCACCACCTATTCAATACTTCATGTTATTCATCAACTATCCCTGTTACCCATGTGTTAAATGATACAGTATTTAAAATAAAGAAGTGCGATTTGTGGCAAGAAGTGCAATATAACTGCACTCTCCCCAGAAAAGACTCAGAAATGTTACAAACTACAGCAAAACTGCCCTGTAATTAAACTACTATTGAACGTTTCACACCAGAGTTGGACATGGATGCTTGCAATGGGGACCCGGCCGCCTCTCTTCATCCATGCACCCCTCTCTGTATTGCTGGACCTAACTCGTAGTCGACACTCTGTATTGCTACGCTATCGTCAAGCACACAACAAATATTCCCAAGGTTTGGCATTGCCTGCCCACAAGGGTACTTCAGCTGCCCACGGCGGTAATTTGTCCAACCTTACACGTCCAGCTTGCCACTTCGCACTTCCAATGCCCACATATAGTATTTAGAATGAATGTAGTACCGTATATATAATTTATGTAGTACCGTATTTAATGTATAGTAATGTAGATGCAGTATGAATCTGTACATGTAGAATGAAGTTATTTGATTATCTGTTGCCAATCTGCACATTGTGTTTTTCTTCGTCGCACCTCTTCGAGGGAGGAAAAGGGGGCTGATTTATTATGTTATTAATCTGGAGATTTGTACTCAACGTTTTTTAAGACAATTTTCCCGTTAGCATTTTCCACTCCGAACCCTTTTTGTTTACGCTTGTATGTAACACGTTTAATATTTCACACTTTGTATAAATTTTATACGTATTGCTCTCTTCTTATCATGAATACCATAGAATATGATTAACGTTATCAAACTGATGGCGAATGTTAAGCCAGAATATCTCTTGCAAACTTAAAATACTGTATTTTGTTCTCAAATTTCTGTCTGGTCTGCTGTTTTTATGTTCTTTTAGTAAAATAAGATACAGTATCTACTGCGGAACAACGCTTTAATTCCTTAACATATCGCCTAGCCTAATGTCCTCAACTTTTTCAAACACAGAAAAAAGGATGTATTTTATATACAAACATTTGCCTTTTAGGGCACTGCTAAAGCGCATCCAGTCGTTCTTCTATTATCTGAGGTAAATTTTACGTCTATTCATTATTTGGTATTGGTCACCAGTTTATTTTGCTAAGTTTATCAACGAGTTATTAATAATGATATATTAAATTTCCATTTCCTTTAGTGTCTAGTTTACCGATAGTATGAAGTATTCTAAAAATACTATAGTGGCATAATCTGATGAGGGTTAAAGAGACCATTGACCTATTAAACCCTTTAGCGCTTATTACTCACAGTTGTACTGCTTGTTATCGCAGAAATCGTCATATAATTACTCAAACTCTACAACTTATTTCGCATTGATTACAGTTTCTGCCAAGTTGTTCCATTCGTTCATTACTCTGTTTAATCAATAATTTTTCCTCAGGTTCCAAGATGAAGCAAAATTAAAAAGCCTAAGTCCTCTTTAATTGAAGTGCCTGTTTCGTAAAATCTTTTGCTATCTGTATCAATCGCGCCGTGTTGTATTATGGGATGTTGATCTTTTCCTTTAGAGAAAGTAATTTTCGGCAAATAAGGAAGGCCTGAGCTTATTTCTTATAAGTTGCCTCCCAAGGAATGAACCCTACTTTCATATTTCGTTAGTTGATTTTGCGAGTTGTCACTTTGATCACGAATTAGTCTCATTATTCTGAACACGATTTCAGTTAGATATATTTCATTTTGGCATGTTTCCATCGTAATCAAGTGTAAGCGTATAATTGTTTTCATCACAAAATATCAAAGAAAGTTCAAGATCTGAGAAATAAAGAGCAATATGAAAAAGTTATGGAAATCCATAACACCAATGATGCTACCAAAATTTTGAAAGCAGCGAAAGAGATCCATCGTATATGCCAGTAGAAATCATCAAAGTCCACAAGAGTGAAGGTAAATTTGTTACTGAGCCTAATGAAGTACTGAGAATAACATCTGAATTCTTTATTAAAAAGTTTGTTGTTCAAAATGGTTCAGAAATAGACGCCTTTGAAGGAGAGCCCAGACCCTTGGACACCCCTATACTTAAATTTGAAGTGGATAAGAGTCTAAAGAGACTAAACAATGACAGAGCCTCAGGTCCAGATGCAATCCCAGTTGAACTGTACAAATATTGATCGGGATTATTGGTTAACACCACAACAGATTGCTTCAACAAGATCTTTGAGACTCATAGTGGGGGGTATAACTGGAACAATTGCACGACCAAAACGGAAAAAATCGTCTGACAACATAGACAGCAGAGGGGTGTATCCAAAAGAATGCAACTTTTGTAAGAAGTACCGAGTCAAACTGCAACAAAAGCACAATTTTCCAATCACGATTACTACTTACAATGCAGAACATGCAATCAAGGAAGCAGCAGAAGCTGACGAAGATCAAAGTCTATATTATGAAATAAGGGATGTTGATTTAATTGCAAAAGAATTCAAATACCATGAACTTTGCTACAAGGAATTCACCAGAAAAGGTAAGTCTGATGTTTCAACACAGCCTAAAAAGGAGGATACAATACAACCTGACAAAAAAGAAGATGCGACTCAACCTGCAAAGATGGAGATGCAACACAACCTGAAAAAGAAGGAGCGAGATCGTACGGAGATTTTGACGCTGTTGTGAAGTTCGTAAATGAAAGGGTTTTGTGTGGAAACCAAGCGATTTTAATTACTGTGGTTCACGACATATATGGTCTTCAACCCGGAGACAAGAGATATAGAGGCAAACTGAAATCAATAATGCAAACATACTTCGGAGATAAGCTATATTTTTTATCGGTCAATCCTAAAATCCCCGAAATCACTATTAATGCAAACGCCATAGACAATCATACTATATTTAATGATCGAAATCACATAGTAGAACAGGCTGCCCGCTTTCTCCGTGATGACATCCTCTTATTGCGAAAAGACCCCATAACTTTCCTGGCCAATTCACTTGAGTGAACTTACAGCCGATGCTAGACAACCGCTACCTTCAGTGGATACATTTTTGCGTAATCTGTTGCAAAGCAAAGACAATCCAAACTGCGAGACTACGAATCGTCTGATTAGCTCCTATTCTGAAGATCTTGTCCATGGAGTGAGGCGCGGAAAATTCATTACTGCAAAACATTTCTTATTAGAACATTTCTTACATAACATCACAGGCCAGAAAAAACCAATACAAATTACTAGCCATCTCAGTCATTGCATAGATTATAGCCTAATCTGCAAAATTGAGACTGCTCAAGCAGAAAAAGCACACATTAAGGCAAATCTGAGTGGAATTCTCTCTCTTAAGCCAGCTTCACCCAGCACAACTGTCTTGACATATTTCTTGGTCGATAACTTTGACATGAACATAGAGACCCAAACTGGTCATGGTGCTATAAATTCGACCCATATGATAGTATTCCAGGAAGAATCTACTGCCACTCTCTCTCCGGAATGCAGAATAGAATTTCAACGAAAGAGGAAGCAAAAACTTAATGTGCTGCAGACTCACCTAGAAAATTTCACTGTCAATCCAACGAAGAAACCACCTGCGCTTCCACGTCAAGTAGCTGAAGAAACCAACGTCAAACGATTTCGTTCTTCGGCGGCTTACTTCCTTTGGATGGTAATTCGACAGCTTTATTCTGGTGATAAAACTATTTGAAGCTACCCAGGTTGGTGCGCACAGGTATAAAAATATCGTCTTACCACACCACTGAGGAAGACAGTTGTAAGGTATTTACCTGCTATAGAAGCTTATGTCACAGAATTCTCTACAATATATCGATACCTACTTTATCTTCAAAAGTAGTCATCTGAAGCCAACATACCTTTCGTGAACGTGACATTGGATGTTGGAGCAGCAATGAATGCATATAAACTAATTTGGATTTTTCCAGATCAGTCCAGTAACGTTCTTATACACCCATACATTCCATTTATTGAAAGAGAACTTTGCCGTCATCGGGAAAATCACCAGTGGATCAGGTATCGAGGACCTTATTTTTCAGGCAAACGTTTGCTCCCCTGGAAGCCTAAACGGAGTACTGTCTGGGAGCCACTACAACCGGAGCTGGACTTCATTCTTCTCTCTCGGAAGGGCTGGAGCGATTGCTCTTGGAAAGATTTTTGGCCGAAAATCAGGTTGAAATACCAGATCAATACGTCGAAGCTGCAAAGAACAATGATTCTATAGACATAGGTGTTTTTCAACGCGATGAAAGTTTGTTCAAGGCGTATCAAGAATTCAAAGAAGCAGTCCGACGTGGAGAATTCGGAATAACAGCAAAATTTTGGCTCTGTCTGTACATGGATCTGATGGAAGCTAAGCACTTTGCTCACCAGGCTGTTCAAGAAAACAACGTAAATTTGCGAACTCGGTGTTGGAAGTTTTTCTTGCCCTTCTATTTTGCATTGGTTAAGATAAACTTTACTCGGTATGGGTCTTACTATATTGCATTGGTTGAAAGAATAAAGAATATGTACCCTAGACTGAGAGAGCTTAATGGAATGTCAGTACAACCTCCGACAAAATATCCTGTTAGGGTAGCTATTGACCAGCGAAGAGAGCAGACATTGAATAGTGACGCGAAAAGACCTGGGGAATGAAAAATTTCGCTTCCATTAGCAGCGGTATTTCGAAATGGACTTTAAATATGGCAGAGCAAGCGACAGATACAGATGCCTTGTTAATACTTGCTCAGATGAAGACAACCTCTAACATATATAAACCACTTCGACCATCTCAAATCCTAAAATCAGAAGAATTTGTCAGCAACATTGTCACAGTTCTGAAAGAAGAATACCTGAATCCATTTGATGAGAAACTTGACAAAAATCGACTTTGGTATTTGACCTCTGGAATACCAGTTCCTTCCCAGTTGGCAGAGGGTACCATGGAGCTTGATCAAGTTGGCCGAGAAGTATATGATGAATTCAAAAGAAATAGACTAGATCGCAAAGAAGTTGACTTTCACAGTCCAATTTCCAGAAACGGCATTAAACTATATAAAAACAACAACAGGCGTGTTGCACTGAAGTCTAGCAATCAAACTAAGAGCATCGAGGCAAATCTAAATATTCTTGGGACTTTGATTGCAATTTCTGGAAGAACGGAACAGGCAATTGACTTCGCAGTAGCTCTTTGTTATCCTCTGTGTTCAGTTCCACTCAGTCTTGCAAATGCAGATGGTTCCCGCAGAACCACAGCGAAGAGCAAGCTCCAGAGCGTTCTCCTAAGCCACTGGAAACATGCAATAACGCATCCAAGGGAAAGTCGACCCACAAAAGATAACGTTTCTTCGTACATTGTGGACCTTATGGCAGCCATTCGCTCAATCACGCAAATACCAGAAACATATGAAGACCTCACCTGGAAGGTCCTCAAATCATTGCCGACAGGATATATTCGCATCGATATAGTTGCAGACACCTATAAAGAACATTCAATAAAGTCAAACGAAAGAAGCAAACGCTGAGACTGTGAGAGAATAATTGTGCAGTCTGCAAAATCAAAAGTCCCACGTAGCTTCACAGATTTTTTGAAGAACGGACAAAACAAACAAAATGCTAATAGAGTTTATGTTGCAGATTATGTTAAATAACCGCACTAAGGTGATCAATTTACTCCGTTGTACGGAGCTTTATTTTTCGAGTCAAGCACATTGCTTCAATATGAATTTGTCATGTGCAAGAAATGGAAGAGTCACTTGCAAGTAACCAAGAAGAAGCGGACACTAAAGTAATTTTATATTGCTCTCACGCCCTGGAAAGGCATCCAGATAAGTTGGTTGTAATTAGGTCTCTGTCGGCTAACATAGACATTCTTGTTATTCTGCTTTCCAAAATTACAAGACAAGGACAGGTGTACATAGAATTTGGTACCAGTAAGCATAGGAAAGGCCTTAGACTTAGTGACATTGAATTCCCTCATAATAAAATGAAATGCCTGGTTGGCTTCCACGCTTTTACAGGCAATGAATATGTTTCTGCCTTTTTTCGAAAAAGCAAATTTGCCTGTTGGAAAGTTGTGGTTAAAAATGAAAAATTTGTCGATACCTTCATAAAGTTTGGAACAGCATGGGATGTAGAAGAGCGGGTTTTTAATGAAATTGAGGAGTATGTATCCTATATGGCTACCACGAGAATAACGTAAATAAAGTCCGCAAACAGATGTTTGACAGAGAGTTTTTGAATAAAAATAAATTAATGGATATATCATTACTTCCACCATGTCGTTCAACTTTGTGACTACACACAATGCGCGCCAATGTTATAGCAAGGATCTGAACTTAGCGGATGAAAGGCAAATTGACCTGCCGGATCTCTCTGGGTATGGATGGGAATCTAGTCTCGATATAAAATGGATTGTCGATGCGTTTCCAGGTGACGTAGAGCAAATGTTGGTTCAAAGTGAAGCTGATGATAACTATGATATTGAAGACAATGATGAAAGTGATGACGAAAGTGACGTTGATTACTGTTGATCTTTATACTTTATGTCCAGTTTAGCACTACTAAAATATGTTAAGTTCGATTAGCATCCTTTTCAAAATTGAATGAACAATTTAAGACACTGATAAGCATATTTTGATAAAGTTCAGACGCTTACATAACATTTACTGATACTGACCGTTATCAAATAAGCATTTCCATATAAGGATAAGGGGTTTAGGGTCACGTAATATCCCCTTTGGGACCCTTAATGACAGCTTAACAATTACCTGTAATATTAGAAATATTAAGATTGAATATTTATATTTAAATATATATTAAAATTGAATATTTCCTACTCTGCAGAGGCGAAATGACCAACTTGGACCCCCGCAGATATCCGTTCACCATTACTTTTTGATATCCCTAGGGGCAAAGGAACTTCGAAATGGGCATTAGAATTTCTCCGTTCTGAAGTGCCCCTCAGCTCAATCACAGCCTGGTCTACATACTGTCAAATGAATCCAATAATTGCCACGGAGCAGCATCTACATCTTCTGAGAACTAAATTTTATCAAAGGCCTTGAAGTTACCATATTAAATTTGGACATGGGCATGCTAGGCTTTATTTGTTTTATAGGTGCATCTTGCTGCAAATTCTCCATAGTTGTCACTCACTCACAGTTAAATCGCACAAGAATCGGTGATGAAAGTTGAAACTGACACATATACTAAGTTTATAAGAGTTGAACTAGTATCAGTTATTCTTGTTAGTACATCAATTATTTGATGCAGGTTTAATTTTTGGCAGATTTCATCTAATGACCTTGTCACATTATCAGACTGTAGTTAATTCAAGTTGAGGTCACCCATCATGACCAAGTCATCAATACTATTTGATTTGTCAAGTACATTCTCCACGAATTCCGACATAAGTTGATCAGTAGCAAACTATTGGCTTCGACATGGCTCGATATCTGAGCACATGGCTACATAGCTCAGCTAGAGTTCTTTTCCATGTGCCCATCAGCGGATTATTTAATTTATGTTTAATTTGAAACAGTATACTGTATTTAATTAATTTTGCTGAAAAAAATCTTTGAGTTTGAGTTTGAGTTTGGACGGTATACCACCTTTAGAATAAATGATGGACTATTTGATGGGAAGACTTTTTTTGCAGTTACTTTAAGTTGACACAGCTGACTGCACATATTTATTCATGTCTTTTTCACCACTGGTACTTCGCAACAGTTGAGTATTTTTTACCATTTTTGCAACACATAATCGTTCAAATTACAGGTAATCCAGAGACACAGTCTATCAAGATATTGGTTTCATGCACTAATAACCGCAAGAGTAAGTTAATTTGCTTCCAAAAATGTTTAGTTTCGTTTGTATTGCTTTCCGACCAATGTACAATAAGGCATGCTTTCTGAATGAGTCTCAATCTTTTCTTGTATAGAAGAGACAGCTATTATACAGCTGCCAAAGGGACGCAGGGTGTTCTGAGGGTTTTCTCTTTTTTCAAAAGTTAATTTTTAAACCATTGCAGTCAAAAACCATGGAAATCCAATGTAAGTATAAAAAATTAATATTAATGTAAATGGAATTAGAAGATAAAATGTTTCAAACCGCTGACCATAGGGCACATTCCAAATTTTGCTGTTCGAAAATTCGACAGTTAACAAGTGAAAAAAAACCGGAGAAAGGTATCTTTGAATAAGGATTCGAAACCCGAATGCTGTTATTTTAAGATGTTAATATTCCCGATTCGTGGAATCTTAAAGGAAAGACAGATTATCCTTCTCAAATTTGTTGCGAAATTGTGTGATTTTGAATAATTTTTTGGGAATAGTAAATATTTCTTGAAAACTAGGCCGTTTTTCATCTGCGCCAAACTTTGAAAATAATCTCTTATGAGCAGAAAATGATCGTCACAGTTAGTTATTCGTAAATTGTTGCAAGTTGTACCCTCCATGTTACATTGGTTTCCTCCACAATACTGATGTTAATCTTTTGACGGTAGAAATATTTTTAGCTTCTGGGCTACCCCAGATTTTTGACTCTGATTGCCATAATGAAAAATTTTTCAATTATGCTCCACCTCTCCCCGCCCATAGACAAAATCATTTTGTCTCCCAACCCCAATATATTATATATCATCAACTTTAATCAAAGACTTATATCTTAGTCTCAAGCTATCTCAAGATATTGAGCACTCTCGTTTCCATAATTCAGGGGGTTTATATAGCAATTTTTCACAACGGCTTTGGAAACAACAAGTTTGATGCGTGAATTATTACCGTTTTTGTCATAAAGCCTATTTGAAGAATGGAATATATTTGTTTCTTTTCGCTGAGATCCGTAGAATATTTCTCGAAATAAAGCTAAATGTACCTCCTCACAAGTATTTGAAAAAACTGTTTGTTCAATAAAATATGTTTGCCAAGCCTTTTTCTCGACCAATACGGGCCATTCGTTATGCCGCCAATCTCATTAAACCAATTTAGACCAATGTTTATTGTTAAATTATTTAAACATATACAGTGCCACAATCACATTTCTACCTTATGAAAAACGCAAATAAATAAAAATTGTGCTCATAAAGTTTGAGCCTGGCAGTATTCTTAGATAATTCTTAAATTTCAGCGATTTGCAGCCTCAATATTCTTATAGACTATATTTTGACTGAACACAATGAACTGTTTTTGTTACGTTGCACCATGCATATCAAAATGTTCCTCATTTATCGACCTAAATCCCTATTTACTTTGTTTCAACTTCAGATATCGTTATCAGTCTATCAGGATATTTTTCCGTTTTCCTATTCGAAAACTAGTCAACTCAATAAGTCCAATATGGGAAAGACAAAATTTCTCATAAAGTCCTGATGAAATCTTCAGATAGGAATATCTCTTGTTGTTTTTTACAACCATGGAGTACCTAAGACTGCAAGTACTATAGGGCTCGTTCGCACTGCGTTTCAGCAATTTGCTGACA